>JACEGR010010757.1:0-17738 GCA_014170235.1 Listronotus bonariensis | reverse complement strand
GGTAGCCATTTGAAAACTGATGGTTATGGCAAAACCTCTGTGTAGTATTCTGCCAATCCTAGGTAGTAGTTATTTTAAAAATAACTTCCGTAATGGCACTCCCGCGTTGTCTAAAAGGTGCTGTGAATTGCAAAAACTGCATGTTTTATTGCTTGAATAACGTTGACGGAACAGGGTAAATAACGGGTTAAAAATCCAATAACCCGGCACTCACGGTACTCTTGCATTTGGGCATAAGCCTTAGAAAGATGTTACAAAGATAAAAAAATATATCTATTAAATGAAAATCACAATTCCACTCGGTCTTCCGTATTTACTTCCAAGTAGGAAAATTAATAACCAGTTGTTGATTTACCGAATAATTAACGGTTTTGAGAAAATTGCTGTCACTGCTCGGTTACAAGATGCGTTCCTACCGATGACAGGTTGTCTCCGCGGACGCCACGAATATTGCGTGTGAAAATGTGAAATTAAATATGTGACACATTGAGTGTCTAATTTTCCATTTATTTTCTAATAATAAGGCATGGGTGAGCTGTTTCTACAAGGACCGTCAAAAAGTAAGGTCCAGAAAAATTATTTAAATTTACAAAAACAATGTGTCTTTTTTGTTTGCTGTTACCATAATAGTAAGGGAGCCCAAGGAATATAAACCTTGTAATAAGGAGCGCTCAATTTTTATATTTGTCCGAAAATATAGGTTATGTTTGTGACGTCACCTTTTTGCCGTAATATATTTTTATGTGACAAAATAAACCAATACTTGCATAAAATAAAATAAAGTCACTTAAAAACATTTAAAAAAATGATACCTTACCCTTTATAACGATTTAAACGTAAATTTCCTTTAAAAAATATCCAAAGGTCAGTGACCTCCGTTTACAGGTTTAAAATTTTCTGTAACTGCAATACTAATAACTCTCAATTTAACTATAAACAGTAAAAACTAAACATATATAAAAGTCCAATGACTAAAAAGCAAAAAATAACACTAAAACCGCCGAAAAAAGCTTCCAGTACGATTGTAAACATTGACGTGTAGTATAAAAGGTCATTGATTGTAAACAAAGAATTACGGGAAAAGGTTACGTCACAAAATTTAGTGAACATAGGCTTAAATGGGTTCGAACGCTCCTTATTAAAAAGTTTATTTCCTTGAGGGAAGCCCATGATGCTAAATGGGGATTTACTCGAGCATCATAGAGACTTATTGGGTTGCAAAGCTTAGAGGATAAGAAGAAAAAATGTTATACAGTGTCCAAAATTGGTAGGAAATGTATTGGAATATTGGAAACTATAAGAGATAGAAAGGTGGTTAAATGGAGAAAGTTGTGGAAAATTCAATGGATAATTTAATGCCGTTTTAATGACGGCTGTATCTTGTTTGGTTTTTGAGTTATTTTGAAAAAACTGAAGATGTGCATTTTAGAAAAAGTGCTGTAGATTTTTTATTTCAAATAATTTTGGAAATCTGTAAAAACATTATCGGGGCAACTTTTTAAGAGCAATGCATTTCTGAAATCAGATTTTAATTTCAACGTTTCGGTTTTGAGATACCATCATCAACTTTGGTTTTTATGGCGGCCATTTTGTTTTTTTTTACAAAATGTTAAAGAACGTTTTAAATGATGTACAACACTTTATAGGTATTTTCGATTTTTAGGTTAAAAATCGACAAAATTTATTTTTGGTCCGAGGGCTTAAACCTTCACGTTTTTTTCACCTTAGACAATATTTTCGAATTATTAAAAAAAGTAGATTTTTTGACCCAATCTACTGTAAACATATTTTTTTATATATAAAAAAATCGCTATTAAAAATACTAATCTACAGCTCAAGGTTAGCAAGTAGAGCTTTATGTTTTTTTTTATCTTTGGACAAACCACGAAGACTAAAAGCCTAAATACTAACATACCGTGCGTGTCTTAAGGGAGATAAGAGGGAGTTTGTTGACACGGAAATATTTGAAGATTAGGGGGAAGGAAAGACCTCCGCGGGCAGCAGGCAGCAGGTTTCACATTCTATAGTTTATCTATCTTTTATAGTTTATAGAAAAAGCAGGAATTTAATATGTTAATTAAAAAGTTAAACTTAAGACAACTTTTCTGATCTTTAAACCACTGATAAAAACTATTACTAAATACCCTGTATAAAAAATTCATAATATAGTATTAAAAAATTATATCTGTCAGTGGGAGGTATTAAAGACGGCAATTAAGCTGTTAGTATTATGGAGTAATTAATAAGAAATCTTGACAGGTTAGTTGATAAAATAGGATGTGCCATTAGAGACGTGTATGCAGATGGAGTCCATATGTTTTATTGGATTACATGTCTTTCATTATAAATGTATCATTTCACTTAAAAAAAATGACTGAAGTACATTTAATAAACAGTTAATGTATAACTCTTAATGCGGAATTTTAGGTAAAAGAAGAAAAACATAATGTGGTAATGGTATTTTCTTAAAGCTCATTTAAAGATCTTTTTAATGGTAAAATAATATACAGGGTTCTTAAATAAAAAAATATGTACTTTTTCTTCTACCCGTATCACCATTAAAAAGACCTTTAAAAGAGCTTTAAGAAAACACCACATTAGGTACATCTAACTTTATTAGTTTCGGAAATATGACCATCTAAATCAGGTATTTAGGTAATCTTTAAAGTACCGCCATTTTGTAATAGGTGACGATATTGACTTCATATTCTAGGGTTATAAAGTACTCGTCAGGAGCTTTAAAATGATGTATCACTCGACCCGCCTTCTCATTTAAGAATTTTGGGGTGGTGGCCCTGGTGGTTAAGGAGTTAAAGGGGCGCCGTCCAATTTTTGTAAAAACGTTCCCCCTCAATAAATATCTTGACGTGTTTCGGCGATTTTCTCAAAGCTGTCTCGTTTCGAAGAAAACTTGAGTGGAAAGTTTTTAAATGAACACCCTGTATAACGTAAAATGTATTAATACATCATATTTATTATTTAACTGTTTCCAGAAAAATATTTTTCTTGGTTATTAAATACAATGTTTCAAAAAAAAAAGACAAACAAAATCCCTCACATAATTGGCAACGTCGCACGCGACATGGTGTCGGTAGACATAAAAATAAATACGTACGTCGGAAAAAATTGTTTTATAGTTTCTTGCATACATAAATACAAGTAACGTTTACCCGAATTGAAATCACATTTTATTTGAACGAACGGGCCGAGCAGCATCCATCCAAGTTATGGAATGAATGGTGTGTGAATGGGAAGGAGTAGGGATCAAGGTACAATAAGCCTTCAGGCTACAGTGCACCACCTAGGGGACGGTCGTCGGACCTGGGTGGATGACCCCGAAAGGGCGAAAAAACCTCCACAATACAATGACGCTCTATACATTGTTTTGAAGAAATCAACAAATAATGTTTTCTGCACTTAACTGGCACTATTCCAGCAAACATCCACAGCACAAATCCATGATTAATTTACGGACTCCAACCGACTTCAGAAATTAAATTCCCCAACTCTAGATTTATGGCAGTATTAATAGCCGGGAAATTTATGGATTTCCAGCTAAAATTTCTTGTATCTTCTTGCTCATCTTCGTGTTATAAGATTTGTTTCTCTATTTTAGTGTCTGGATACTTATTTTTGTCTGCGAAAATGCACGAACTAATCGTATAATCGATCTTAAACCGATCTGTATAGGATTACTAGACTTATATGAGCAATGGTCAAAATTAAACGAATCTTTGTAAGGGCGTTTTATTTAAAACTTTAAATTTTTTTTAACAGGCTTTTTTTTATTTATTTTTTTATTATTAGCTTGGGTTGTATGTATGTATGTAACGGAATCTTTAAGCTTTATTTTCACCAACTTCCAGCGATTCGATTTCTTTGAAACTTTGCATACGTATCAAGGACCCATGACAATGCAATAATCTGCAAATAGTATCCCGTTATCCTGATTAGGATCGCCAGGATAAATAAATTCCTTTATAGATTTTCTGTAGGAGAGTAACAGAGAAAGAGCTAGTGCGCGATCTGCGCATGCGTGCAGTTTCGGACGTACTCTCAGCATAAGGCTGACAGAAGCTTGTTCGGAGTAGTTGCGTTCTGAAAGCCCATGCAACAGTGAAGATGTAAATGAAATGATTAGATTACGAAATAGTTCGTGAAACATTTCAATATCACATGTCCGCAGAAAACTTATTGATATATTGAACTAAAAATGAAAAATAAATAATAGTTTAAAAACTTAAAAACACGCTTTTATATGCAACCGAACTAAAAATTAGAAAATAATTTTTCATTTTAAAGAGTTTGTATCACAGTAATAAAGGTCAAACAATGAATCGTAATTATATACCTCAAAATAGAATTATAATAAAATTTAAGATAAAAACCGAATAATTCACTTCAGAATAAAAGCGTGGGGTGCTTAATATATTAAAGGTTATAATTTTTTCATTAGTAAATATCTATGAGGGAAAAATTATAAAAATATAGTAATATGCACCTCACGCTTTTACTCTGAAGTGAATTATTCTGTTATTATCTTAAATTTTATTATAATTCTATTTTGAGGTATATATAATTATGATTCATTGTTTGACCTTTTATTACTGTAATACAAACTTTTGTAATGAAAATTATTTTCTAATTTTTAGTTCGGTTGCATATAAACTGTGTTTTTTAGTTTTTTTAAACTAATATTTATTTTTTTATCTTTGGACAAACCACGAAGGCTAAAAGCCTGAATACTAAAGTACCGTGGGTGTCTTACGCAAGGTAAAGGGAGTTTGTTGATACGGGACTTAAATACTTGAAGATTTGGGGGAAGGAAAGACCTCCGCAGGCAGCAGGTTAGTGCGGCACCACGAGTTTCTCTGTACGGAACCGTGAGTGGAGGAACTATACTGGACAATTCTTTGGAGCAGAAGCCATGAAAGTACCTATAAAAAGCGATAAATCCGACGATGGGCAAGAGAAGGAAGCCCTTCTGCAAGTGAAGGATCATTAATGAGACGAATAGCTCTTCTTTGAATGGAATCCAGAATGCTTAGGGTTGTGGGGGACGCCATGCCCCTGATATGAAAAAAAAACTCCAAGGGAACTTGGATTTGGGACACATACAAAGTGTATAAATTAGAAGGGAAAAAATACTTTTGGCTCGAAAGAAAAATTCAAGCTTTTTTGAAGCTGCCGTGGTTATAGATACAATGTGTTTATGCCAGTTAAGGTTACTTTCAAATGTGACACCCACAAGACTGAAGGTGTGCTTCCTCTGCAAAACTTGGCCGCTCATAAATAAAGGATGAGTATTTGGTGACTCTTTTCGCTCGCCAAGGAACATGATTATGTGCTCCGATCCAATATTAAATTAAGATCCTGCGAAAGAATATCTGCATCGCTCTGCGTTTGTTTTCCAAATCATGTTTAGTGATGTGTTTAGGAACCTGAAAACTGGAGGGTACTATCGTCGGCGAAACTATGAATGGAATTAGTTGAGGTAAAGAAGAAACAATGTTGGTGCCAGAACTGAGCCCTGAGGCACTCCAGCATTTACTTGGGTAATGCTTGAAGAGTGGCCGAGCACACATGAATATTTTGTTTTTTAGGTCGAAAAAAAAATCCTGAAAGTTTGTGTCCTTAATTTTAATTTTAGGTAGGTACTTTTTTTTTAGTTTACACGTTTTCCCATTTAAAAAGAATGTATTTTTTATATATTTTTGTTTAAATTTCTATATCTTGGTTCAGGTTTTAAGCTATAGTGTATTCACGGTTTTAAGGCCCTATACATCAAATTTTTCTTATAGTTGATTTACACGAATTTTAGTGGCTCCAAGAGCCATTTTTCACCTTTTTTATAGACAGAGGGTTCGCCTATGTTCTCTACATATGGAAAACTTTTTATTATTAATTTTATAAAAAAACTCTTTCAAAAAATAGTTATGCATGCTCTAAAACCGAGAATGCAATCATTAGATATTTTTTTCATTCATTAATTTTTTTCAGTGGTAATCTGAAAAAAGATGAATTTTATTCAAGAGAAAAGTACTCTTATTTTTGAGAATATCGAAAATTATTACTAAGAAAAATGTTTTAAAATAAAAATATCTCCTAAATATGCAAATTCGTTCATTTACAAAAAAGTTTTTTTTATGATATAACGCTGAAAATCTAAAATTTGTACATTGGTTAATACTTATTTTAAAATGTAATATTTAAAGAAAGCTTTAGAACAGTCAAAACAGCGAAAAGTCACAAAAACGCTCTTTTCTTATAAATGAACGAGTTTGCATATTTAACAGTTATTTTTATTTCTAAACATTTTTCCCTTATAATAATTTTTAGATAGTTTTAACAATAAAGGTACTTTCCTCTTGAACAAATGGGGGCACCACAAAGGGTTTGTATTGTAACTACCGGTTAAAACATGGAGAAGAAAAAAGTAGCTGCTTGAAACATGTTTGAAGATAAGAAAACACTTTTATTTCTTTTTCTATTGCTTTTGAATCCATATTTGTGTAATTGTTTTTGTAAAACAAATACTCTTTCGTATTTGAAAACTGAAATAATTGTGCAATATTACCCACACACAGCACCATAAATCACCATTGCACAAAAAAAATCAAACTGATTGACACAATATATTGTACAAGCTCTCAATATAAGCCACAATCAGTCAATAATATTGTACAATATGAAATTTTGCTCAATAATATTGATCGTCTGTGGGCTGTTTTAGAAAGAAAATGACCCTTCTTTTTGCTCCTAAAAACTTGAACGTAAAAGTTAATGTTAAATATCAATAAAAAAATTGTAAATTCAGAAATTATGGGTTTCTAAAATAAAAAGTGTATAGTAAGAATATTTTAAAAGTGCAAATTCGGTACCCTTTGAAAATAATACAAAAAAACATAAGAAAGACCGCCTGCAATCGGAATATTTTATACAAAGGCGCCGCTACCCTTTACAGCCACGCGCCCATACACTATGGGATAGAAATCCATTATTTTGGCCAAAAAGCAACTTTGAAATTTTAATGGCTCATGCTGTGTATTTCAAAGTAGATACTCCAAACTACATATACGCAAAATTATAAAAAGATATGACGACTTCTATTGGGGTAATAAGAAACTTAAAAATGTATTTTAAGTAAACATAAATATACAACATTTAATCTACTTAGTTTATTATTAGCCTTGTTTACTAAAAAAGTAAAAGAGTTTAAATAATAAGAGCTATTGTTGTGTTTCCGATGTAGTCTCGCGAAGTCTCGCTACTTTTGTCAAAGGTTTTTTACCTTTTTCTTTATCATTTTTGTACTTACAATTGCCTTCCTACTTTTGCTACTTCTGAGTGTAAGGACAGATACAAGATTTTTTATAATTTACAAGGTTTTTCATTTTAAAATTTAATATGTTTTGTCCTACACTATGGTTTCTACAGAATCTACCCAACAAAACAGTGTTTTTTATTTATTTTATACGTTAAAAAATAAAAAAGTTGGGAAGATGTATCTCTATTACGCTTCTAAGAATAATTTAAAATTATTTTTCAGATTTGGATGGTCATATTTCCGAAACTAATTGAGATAGACACATAAAATGTAGTATTTTTTTAAAGCATTTTAAAATATTTTTGGTGGTGATATAATATTCAGGATATTCCATTTAAATAAATCATACCTATTGTCGTACCCTGTATATCATATGAGATAATAATCATCGGATTACTGATTAGAATACTACCGAATTAAACAAACAAGCTGACATTTTAGTTTATTTTGTACAATAAAAAATAATAATGTTAAGGGGAGTAAATTTATAATAACATATAATAAGTTTTAGGTTTCCAAAAGCATTTGTAATAATTTATAATATTTTTCCAGTAAAAAGCACCTCATTTTAAGTTAGATTGGCAAGTTTCAGAATTTTGACCAAAAAATGAATTTCTATCCCATAGTGCGATGACCGGCATATCATAAAAGAAATATAGCAAAGGGGGCCGCGAAGTCAAGCATGCCGATTTATTTGCTTTAAACTTTTTTGTGATTTTGTTTTCTTATCAAAGAGCACCGAATTTACATTTTTAAACTGTTCCTTCTATACCAACCCTTACAATTTATAAGGCTTTTGAAGTATTATGCGAGATTCTACCAACAATTATGCGGTATTTTAAAAACTACGTCAAAACATAAATGTTCTTTTATATAACTTGAAAACTTATCCATACAACAAATATTGCTTTTTGATACAATCACAGAAAAATTGGAAAAGTTGTTGTTCCGCTGGGAATAAATACTAGTTTTTCCCATTTTTCCTTTAAGTCGTATCTCCGATCTGATATTTTACCCTGGAGAAAATATATATATTTTTTTATATGTAGGGCTTTGTGTTTTATTAAAGTTCTTGATATTTTTATCTCTTGTAATAATAGACGAATGATATAGCTGGTTGTTCAATAAACTTTGTCGTTTATTTTTTCGAAAAATGGTGGTACTTTTTAATTAACACGTGTAAAGTTTGACGTGGATTTGTTAACTTATTCGTATAAATGCAGTGGTTCAGAGCTGACGTGTAAAGTATGTTTTAAGGAAGAAAAAAATTAAGTGTCAAGTTATAAATTTACACCACCCTTAACCAGTGGTGGCTCACGCGGGTCTAAAAGCAGGTGTAGAAAGGAAAAAAAGCGCATTCACCATTTTAGAAAAATTAAAAAATTCTCAACTATCAAAAGTCTAAGTAAAAGTCTTAATATCTAAATTTAGCTAAATTTTATACACCAAATCAATCCTTCTATCTTTTAATGCAGCAAATTTATCAATTATATCTTCATAAAATGGTTGAGTTTTTATCAGTTTCCAGCTCATTTTGAATTGAAATATTGGTCAAAGATGAAAGTCTATCTTGGGATATAGTGTTTCTTAAGAAAGTTTTTAAACGCTTAAGACAAGGAAAAACTCCGTTTTACCTACCAGAATTAATAATCAAAATCCCAAGCACTAAAAAATAAATCGAGGAAAAGTGCACTCCACCTAATGGATAATGTTTATTTTATAGTCTCTAAAACAGTCAGTGTATAAAGGCGCTAAGGCTAGCGATTTACCAAGCAATACACCTGATATACTCCCACCCGCGATTCTGGCCGCCGCGGCAAGTATAGCGTTTTCATGGCAACGGAGCGTCAAAGCGTTAGAGGTGTGACTGCGATCGCAGTCGCTGCTACCAATCACCGGTTATTAACAAATCATTTTGGTAGCTGCTACTTGCGCCTGGCGATAGCAGTGAAAGAATCACTCTTTAATATTCGCAGTTAGCAGAGGTGGCGCTGCCCGTAACCACAACATTAAACGGCGACTGCGATCGCGGGACGGTGATTGTGATTGCGATTCAGTGATTCTAACCTCTTTCGTTTATGTTTATGGTGATTATGCATGTTTACGTTAGTGAAACGGGATGCGAATTGGCTTGCTTACCGCATGAAAACTATATTTTTTTATCAATTTGATTTGGTAATAAATCTATCGCGAATGGGTTGCCTAAAAAATATGATCAAAGCTGTAAATGTTTATAAAAAAATTAAGAAATTTGATATACATCGTGTAATGTCCGTTTTTTTCCTACATTTACTTATATGCTAATGCAAATTAATAATTAAATTATATGTATATTAAATGGCAGAATGTATTTTGAAATGATATATTTTTCTTCATTCAATTTTAATAAGGTTAACTATGACTTTATTTATAAAAATTTAGCATGTTTCCGTAAAGAGTGATAATATCACAGTTTTCAGTAGCAGCTACTTTTAGATAGCAGTAGCAGCGATCACCGATATCAAAAAATCACTGTTAAGCCCACCGCTACAAAGCGTAAACAAAACCCCACGTGAGGTGTATACGTCGGTCCGTTTTATATTTGCAATACACTTGCTGATCGCGGTTGTGATGTCGCGTTGTCGAAAGCGACTCGCGCCAGCGGTTAATTTATATGCTAGATTTTCCATGGCGAATTTTACAAACAAGAAATAGAAATGAGAAAAATGAATTGAATAATAGTAATACGTTTTTTTATGTTTTATTATTTATCTTTGGTGAAGTGGCACTTCACTTACTACACCTGAATAGCCGCCACTGCCCTTAACTTATTTGTTTTTTATGGAAAATAAATAAAAATATTAATTTATTGGGTTATTTTCGTGGATTTCGAATCAGTAATTATATTTTTATTATCTTTTATGGTATATAAAATAAGTTAAAAAGTATGATTATTTTCAATGGAACACTGAATTTTTTACTTACAGGAACTATCACAGGTAAAGTCTGAACCACCAAGGTTAGTTTATATTTATAAGGTTGCGACATATCCTCAACTTTTAGGCGGTTCGAGGACGGAGACGCAAGGATGGGCACTTCACAGAGAAAAGTTGGCAAGACTGGGTAAACTCAAAGCTGATTATCAATCCAGTGGCGTCTAGAATTTGCGCATTTCATTTTGCATTGTTTTAGAAGTGATATTTGTTGAAAGATGTAATTCCGAATGTTTTTATTTAAAGTAAAAGAATTTACAACTTAATAATAATTAAAAACGGTTGTTCTACTAATAAAATAAACTGTATATCTCCGGCACTGAACAACATGGCCGAAAAATGGGAGATGTGACGTCATAACACGTCAAAGCATTATGGCCGAATGTCGCGACCCTATATAGACCGACTTTATGAACCACCTATAATTCATTCTGAAAGCATTACTGCACAAAAAATTATAAAGTAAACAAACCTTTCTGATAGCACATATCCTCTGACAGAGCCTGATTACATAATTTTTGGATAAATAAAAAAATAACATTGATAAAACCCATATCAGGTACTTAGAAAACATCATCTTATTTCGTCTCTGTCCTGCTATAAAAGTTGACACGTGCCGTAAAGAGTTATAAACTTGTCGGGTGTATTATTTATTGATGCAATAAATTATTGTTTACACAAAAGTTTGTTTACATATGATACTTTGCGGCAACCCTCTCAGAATGAATAAAATCTGGTCCCAACTATATTCGATTTTGATGAAACTGCAATATTTTGTACTACATGAAAAAACTTTACGAAATCAAAACCATAATTTAATTTATGGAAAATTCTCTATTAATTTTTTCTCAAGATATGAGAAAAAATATTAGGGGTTGATTTCCGGGGTGCATATCACACCTTAAAAGTGTTTCGATTGTCTAACGTGGTAGTCCATGAGCCTTTTTGAATGTCTACCACGAATATTCATACCGCCATATATACAGGGTGTTCATTTAAAAACTTTCCACTCAAGTTATCTTCGAAACAGAGACAGATTTGAGAAAATCGCCGAAACACGTCAAGATATTTATTGAGGAGGAACGTTTATTACAAAAAATTGGACGGAGCTCCTTTAACCTCTTAACCACCAGGGCCACCACCGCAAAATTCTTAAATGAGAAGGCAGGTCGAGTGATACATCATTTTAAAGCTCCTGACAAGTACTTTATAACCCTAGAATATGAAGTCAATATCTTCACCTATAACAAAGGGCGGTACTTTAAAATTACCTAAATACCTGATTTGGATGGCCATATTTCCGAAACTAATAAAGTTAGATGTACCTAATGTGGTGTTTTCTTAAAGCTCTTTTAAAGGTCCTTTTAATGGTGATACTGGTAGTATTATACAGGGTAGAAGAAAAAGTACATATTTTTTTATTTAAGAACCCTGTATATTATTTTACCATTAAAAAGATCTTTAAATGACCTTTAAGAAAATACCACATTAAGTACATCTAACTTTATTAGTTTCGAAATATGACCATCCAAATCAGGTATTTAGGTAATTTTTAAAGTACCGCCATTTTGTAATAGGTGAAGATATTGACTTCATATTCTAGGGTTATAAAGTACTCGTCAGGAGCTTTAAAATGATGTATCATTCGACCTGCCTTCTCATTTAAGAATTTTGGGATGGTGGCCCTGGTGGTTAAGGGGTTAAAGGGCGCCGTCTCGTTTCGAAGATAACTTGAGTGGAAAGTTTTCAAATAAACACCCTGTAGAAGCGGCGCTTTAACCCAGCCTGTCAATGTTAAATGTTTCGGGTGTCGGACTAGGCGAACGCGTCACTTTTTGTCGGACAAGTTTACAACAATGTTTTACACATGCAATTTTTTAAATATTTTGCCAATGATTGTAATGGTTATAGGTATGAAACCATAAGGCACTAACACATGTTTCGGGTATCAGATTAGGCGGGTTTCGTGACTGTAACTCTTACGATTTGTGGCCCAATGATTAAAAATTACATGTAAAACATTGTGGTAAACTTGTTCGACAAAAAAGTGACGCGTTCGCCCAGTCTGACTCCCAAAACATTTGCAATTGACAGGCTGGGTTAAAGCGCCGCTTCCATATATGGCGGTATGAATATTCGTGGTAGACTCGTCAAAAGGAACCCCTCTAAAAAGGTTTTAAAACTTTTCTTATCATAAAGTCTATTTTTTTCTTTAAAAAAACTTTTTAATGGTAATACTATATACAGGGTGTTCCTTATCAAAAAATATACTAAAAAAACAATTTTACTTACCATATATTCGTTCTTTATAGAAGTTTCATTAATAGATTTATTTTCTGTACTGTTTTTTGATCCCTGTAAAGTTTCTTCCAGATATTCTATATATTCAATTGCACTTCTTAAAATTTCTACTTTCGGTAGTCTTTGGCCGGGGTTGTTGCATGTTCTTCGTTTTAAAATTTCAAACGCCTCATTTACCTAAAAATAATATTAACTATCTCTGGTTCTCTAATGGGTTTTCTCGTACGATACTAGATGGCGCAACTAGGTTCTTTGTTTATTTTTCTAAAAATTAGAGTACTTTTTAAGAATACTTGTGACGTTCCATATCGACCTGTCAAATCGTTGAAATATTTTTAGCTTTTCAAAAGTCATCACAAAATATTTTTAAAAAATATATACGTATACAGGGTGGTTAATTGAAAAGGAAACAGAGCTAATTTTGGGCACTTCAGTTAATTTAAGAAAAACGCTCTGACACGTTATTTTTTGATTTTGAGGGGTAAACTTTTTTTTTAGCAGTTTCACCCCTGATCTGCAACCCTCGGGCAGGGGTAAGACTCACCACCAAAATATTAAATAAAAAGAGGTGTCGAGTGATACCTCATTTTGAAGGTCTTTATACCCTGATTACAACTCCGAAGTTTAAAGTCTCTGCTATTTTTTCCGTTGATATGACAGCCTGTCAAATTTTTGATTTTATTTTGTTTTGTATAATAGTTCTTGGGCCGGTAATTAAATTGATTTTATGATAATAACACTTTTAAGAGGTGGGTTTGTTTTGACAAGTCTACTACAAATATTCATACCGCCATATAAGAAAGCGGCGCTTTAACCCATGGACATACACGTTTGGCGGTTGAAAAGTTTCGAATATGATTTTTGGGCAATGTGTAAGAAAAAGACGGAGTAGAGCGAGAACACGCTTGGCTCCTCCCACGGCGGCTATCGCGTCATCGTTGCGCTTATCAGTCCGGTCAAAGTTCGTTTGCAATTTTTTGCAACTACGTGTTGGCCGATCATGTTTACAATTTATTTTAACCTTTGGTACGAAGGCGGATACACTTATAAAGTAAAAATGGTCTTCACTGTTGAACAAAAGATTAATATTATTAAATGGTATTGTCGTGCGGAGAGTGCAGAAGAAGTTGTCGGCCGTTTTATATTTGCATATCCTGATGAGCAAATCCCTACTGCTAAAACAATTTATAATATCTGGCATAAGTTTGAGCAGTCGGGATGTGTAAATCGATGTGCAAAATGTTCTAGTGGCGATCAGGAACCTCGTCGAACACCTGACGCTAGGATTGAAAATGAGGTCAATGTGTGTGCTTTTGTGGAAATAAGTGAACCTTGTTCTAGCTCCCAAATTTCTGAAGAACTTGATATTCCAAGCCGTACAGTGCGTGATATTTTGAAAAGAAATAAGTACAAAGCCTACAAAATTAAAAACACTCAAGAGATTTTTCCAGAAGATCAAATAAAACGCATGGAGTTTTGTGAAACCCTAAGAGAAAAAATTGATCAAAATGACGACTTCACAAGTAATATTTTATTTACAGACGAGTCATCTTTTCCTCTTCTAGGTCGACATAATTCTTCAGTCGTGAGATATTGGTCTCGGGAAAATCTACATTTAAGTGTGCCATTACGAACTCAATACCCGGAAAAGGTAAATGTTTGGGCTGGTATTTTAGACAACCACATTGTAGGTCCTTTTTTCATTGATGGTACCTTGAACTCTGAGAGATATTTACTTTTATTGCAACAAAATATTATACCCGCTGTACGAAACTTGGATGTTAATTTTAATGAAATTTGGTTTCAACAAGACGGATGTCCCGCTCACAACGCTAGACAAGTGCAGAACTATTTAACAAACACTTTTCCTGGACGGCTTATTTCCACAAGAGGTACCATACCATGGCCTCCGCGATCTCCAGATCTGACGCCTTGCGACTACTTCTTATGGGGTTATTTGAAAGAAATTCTCTACCAACACCGACATGAAAGACCCGTTAATTTGGACGAATTGCGGCTTAGAATTATTAATATTTCTAGGTCCATTACACCTGAAATGTTAGCAAATGTACGTAGAGAATTTTACGACAGGTTGGGATACTGTGAAGCCCAACAAGGAGGTGTATTTGAACACCTTATTAAATAATCCATTTAATTAGAATTATTTTTTGTTTAAGAGTTATTTTTCATTTTATTTTAGAATATTGTATTTTCTTTTCACCAAAGGTTTTTAAGATTTGAGCATATTAAAGTTGTTTTTTGACTGCTATTATGGGCACGTTAAAAAACAACATAAATTTTTATCTGTCGTGAGCGCGTGAAATTCCAATACTTTATTTGACCTACCCATCTCCAAGCGCTTGCTAATTTGCACTGCGGGGCAGCCGAAATTTACATTCACATCGAGCGGACCCGAGCAGTACGAGGAATCGGCGCCGGCGTCGCTATCGGTGGGCGGTTACCTATGCAGTCGTTCTCTGTCGTCTCTCTATCTATTAGTGTCTAATACATTAAAACGCAATCCGTTAGATTCAACTCGCCAAACCTGTATATTGGGTATCGGATTGGGCGGGTTTCGTAACTGTAAGACTTACGATTTTTGGCACAATGTTTAAAAATTGTATGTAAAACATTGTGGTAAACTTGTCCGATAAAAAATGTGACGCGTTTGCCCAGTCCGACACCTGAAACATTTAACATTGACAGGCTGGGTTAAAGCGCCGCTATCATATATGACGGTATGAATATTTGTGGTAAACTCGTCAGGGCTATAATAGTTATTGAATTACCGGGTAGAGCGAACAACTTTAACTATGGGGATATGATAAGGGTTAAACGATCTTCAAAATAAGATATCAATTAATCTTTCTGGCGAGAGTTTCATTTCCTTTAAGTTTTAGGGGTCAGTTACACCCAGATTATTTGATATCTTATTTTAAAGATCGTTTAACTCCTATCATATCCCCTTCGTTTAAACTAGCTTGCTCTTACAGATAATTTAATATTATACAATAAAAAAATATATAAAAAAATTAAAATTTTGACAAGAATATCAACTGAAATAATAGAGATTTCAAACCTAGCAGTTGTGATTAGGGTCGAGAAACCTTCAAAATATCACTTAATTTCTCTTTCTATTTAAAATTTTATGGTTGAATCTCACCCCTGCTAGAGGGTTGCAAAAATTGACGTGTTCGAGCGTTTTTCCTTAAATGACCTGGACTGCCTATAATCAGCTCTATTTCGATTTTTTTATCTTTGGACAAACCACAAAGGCTAAAAGCCTAAATACTAATATACCGTGGGCGTCTTTAAATTACCACGCTGTGTAATTATTAAGATATTAATAAGTTTGATCGAGACGATACACCGTCTTACGCAGCTCAAAAAATAAGTACCCATTGTACGAGTTGTTTTCAACATCCATCCTATTTGACAGATTTAGTTTCTTCTAACCTATCTATTTTTTTACATCGCCAAAATTTACACAGGTAAAACAAATATTTTCTAAGGGTTTTTGTTTTTTTTTACCTTTCGTAATCTTCTTCTTTCCCTTAACGTCGCAGCTTTTCGTCTGTCGATTGCCACTGTTTTCTTTTTACATGCTTTACACGCCCAAGCTAAACATTTTCTTGGCCCGCCTATGGAACAACCTGAAAGAAATAATTTTGTGTACAAAAAAATGTTTGATGAACCATTCGTTATTTATCCTATACGGTGTTACAGAATGGTGTAAAAAAAAATTTAACGAC
The DNA here is from genome assembly GCA_014170235.1 of Listronotus bonariensis. Lineage (NCBI taxonomy): Eukaryota > Metazoa > Arthropoda > Insecta > Coleoptera > Curculionidae > Listronotus > Listronotus bonariensis. Next base: position 1,386 of record JACEGR010010757.1, on the reverse strand, counting down.
ACCATTAAAAATATTTAAAAAGTTTATATAAATATGGGTACGCAAATTCCTCGTTTTTTAGGTACAGATACACACTTGTAAAAAGATGCTTTTTTTTAATATCGCAAATATTCTTTACCCAATTTTGTTTTAATTCGTCAATGTTAACTATGGCAATATATGTAATTTGTCACAAACCCTATTACATTTAATAAGTCCAGTGGCGTCTCGAGCGACAGCTGATGAAATATTTCTAACAAAAAAGGATACGCCACTGACTGTGTAAATGTATGTAAAATTTTATGCTTTCTTTAGAGTAAGTAAATTAAAATGCAGCTTCTATATCTCAATTTTTTTTCGTGTCTTGTTTAGTTTAAGACAAAAAAACACTTAATTGCATATTTCCATGTCCTAAAAGAGGCATTCTTTCAAAAATTAGGTTTTATATTTTTTTATTAGGAATAATGTAACAACAATAAATAGTTATTATATTTAAATAAAGTTTGCATCCAGTCTAACAATTTTTACTAAAATAAGTGTTTTGAAAATTTTTCAGTTTTTTGATTAGTTTAATACTCTGTAACTTGATAACGAAAAATTTGCAGACTCATGTTTATATGAACTTTTCTTTATGTTTTTTAAAGTAGAATTTTCTGTTAATTTTTGTTTAACAACATTTTACAATACCTTGTATAAATATAACCCAAAAAGATTACCAGGCTCTTCAAAAGGTATTTTTTTACCAAGTTCATACTCCGGCATACCTGGGATATTCATTTTGCGAAACAAAATGGTTTCTTTTAGTTTGCCTCCCCTTTTGAGAAATTATAATTTTTAAAAAGGAATCCTTATAGTTAGGAATCCTGGGAGCATTTTTACCATTCATTACTAACAAGCCAATTTTTAGTGAGTAGCTGCATTTTGACGAGACGACCAACTTTTCTCCTAACAACAATTTTCATTGGTGGTAGCATACGGGGGTAGCAGAGATTAAATATGTTGATTTGACAGATATCAAAATTAATTACAAACAGGTATTTTTTTCTGGTAATTCCCAAAAAAATTAACCAAATAAACCGAAAACATATTTGTCCTACAAAATGTAAGGGATCATTAAAGAGTGCCCTATCACCGACGTGTATGGTTAACGATGTCGTAAAAATTAACTAGGTACTAACCAACAATTTTTTTTCTGTTGATTAAATAATATTTATATAATTTAACACCCACATTGTCCTACAAATTACAAGGTACGTATCTCGGTTTTTTGATATTTAACAAAGCAAAATATTTATTCTCTGCTACCACCAACGAAACTTTTTCTAGGGAAGAAAGTTGGTCGTCTTGTCTAACTGAACCTACTTACAAAAAATTAGCTGATTAGTAATAAATAGTAAAAATAATCCA
>JACEGR010010756.1:0-17739 GCA_014170235.1 Listronotus bonariensis | reverse complement strand
CATTCCTAAGAAAATTACTTCTCTTCATATATATATACATATATATTATTATATATATATATACATATATATTATTATTATTATTAAGATAAAGAGATATTTGCAAACTAAATAAATATTTAGAACCATACCTTTTTTAGCCATATTTCAGTTTGCACTAGGTTGTTCAGTAATGCAACGTTATCGGTTATCTTACTCTTTTGTACCTCAACAGCTTGCTAATATTTGCCGTAGGTGATTTATCGTCGCCGGGAATAGAAATCCCATGTAATTTTTTAACGGGGTCATTTCCTTACGAAAGAATATTAATAAGATAGAAAGAACTCGATTTTCGATCGTGCCCAGAAAGGTTGATGTTAATATATATTGTCATTACATGAGAACAACAATGGTACAGTTATGCTCTGCGCTGTAATCCAGCTATCATGATTGGCAAATCTATCTTTACAGCTGAGTATTTCCAAAGCCGTACCAAATAATGCCGCTCACTTCCCCAGTCACCTTATACTATAGACCAGCTGAAAACAATTACCAGGTGCGGTAATTCTTACAACAATCATCAACTATTTTGCCTCGCCAGCCATGAAAATTGAACGCTCACAACGACACTGAAGATTGACGCACACATTATACACTAAAAGTGGACGCGAGATTTTCCTTTTTTAATATTGTACGTTTTTGACAGACAACCGTAAACCTATAAAAATGTTATATCCTTCGTTGACATTTTTCATAACGACTCCATGAAATAATTGACCCAGCTGCCACGACTTTGTCCCCCAAGGAAGCATCCATATGTTTTGTATGACTTAAATGATAAATAAGACATGCGGCGTGTCGCTTATATAAATTTGTCTGTATTGACCACACATACTTCGCTACTCACTTTTGATATTGATTGCCTGGGTCGATATATCAGCGCTTTCCGGCGAATCATTTCTTTAATAGTTGTGCCGTGAGTTTGGCGGCGCGGAGCCGACAAAGTTCAGGCGCTGTAGAACTGTTAGTCTCTTAAAAGAGCTACGATTGTAGTCTGTATGTGTACTCATTTCCAAATTGTACAGGCATTATAGAAAAACGATACTTTATTTGTTTAACACCAACCAAAGATAACAGGTTGTCATGACATCGTTTGTCACGGTTACATTAACGCGAGTTTGGGCCTGAGGCAGCCAGGGGACGCTTCGGCTTCTCAGCGTGTCAGGTGCTATGCGCATTTGGTATAAGTAGCAGCAGTTTAGTTCGATATTTGCTTCATGTCAAAGAGAGCACTTTTAGTTGCTTTAGATAAAAAAATATACTTTGTCATCATAATTCTTTTGCAGTTTGCTTGTTCTTAGCTGAGTTTTTTAACGATTTCAAAATGCTCCATAGGTTATATCTAGTGAGCACAGTTCATTAAAAAATGTCGACATATATGAGTCGTTAAATAAACACCAGCACTGATAATAAACACCAGTTTGACAAAAAATAATAAATGAACAGACTTCAGAAGCGAAGAAAGCAACAGCGCACACAAATGCCGCTGAAAGTATAATACCACACAGGTGTTTGCTTTCGCTTTCTACCAGTAGAGAACAGTCTGCTTTTGCCTTGGCAGGTAGAAGATGTTGTCAAACGTACACCATGGGATTCCAGAAACATGGGCCTGAACGCTGGCGAGGTCTGATGACGTCACATAAGAGTCACGTTCATCAGACAACATTTCATACCTTCCTCAGGCACGTTACAGAACTGAGACAATGACTTGGTAAAATGGACATGTCCCATTTTACAACATTTTTGCCGGTATTAGCGCACGTTAGAATCACGACCAGCCCAGTAGTTTCAATCCCTGAGCTCATCTGTTATCACGACGTTGAAACAGAACCGTTTCGCCAGCCGATTACCAGCGCGGGCATCTGTGCCCTGCTTTACGCCATTGATTTCCAACATTCTGTTAACACTACGTTAAAACGGAGTTTGATCTTCATTTGTTTGTTGGGTATCTTCGATCGTTGTTGTTAAGGATAAACGATTTAACACCGACACAAATGTTAGTTGGCGGCCAGGTGGTCAACGTGTACCATTATAAGCGCGGAGCGGCTGCTTACGCTTACCACTTCACATAACACACACACATATAATACGAACAGTTTGAGCCCAGCCACGATGATTTGTACTTTGACGGTAAGCTGTTTCATGATATTTAATACTCGAGGCCATTTAAGGGTTCACGATGGTGTGCAGTTAGGCGAAAATATTTAACCCGGATTTATTTCTAGTACCACGCCATGTGTCAGGCAATTACAAATAAGAGATCGTTTTGTGCTAGGTGATACAAGTTCTTATTATTTATCTAAAAATATGTAATCAGGTTCTGTCCAAGTGTATTTAAAAGGTTTGCTTACTTTATCTTTTTGTGTACTTGGCGGCATCGCTTTCAGAAATTTAGAATTAAATATGGGACCCATCTATACACTCATTTAACGTAATTAAAAGTTTGTTAAGCCTGCACAGATTAATATTGGGTTCAATAGTCTAGTACTGCGTTTCACAAAAGCATTTATTTTTTATATGAATAAACAGAATGTGTTTGATAGCTTTGTCACGTGTTGCGCTTCAAACATTAAAATGCCGTGCAGCAGATTTAAAAAGAGTTCTTGGTCCACATTTGCGCTTTATTTTGCATGATTGTCAATTAATTATAAGAACTGTCAGATAAGTAGCTGACATTTATTTAGTGCTGACTGTTTTTATACTTTATTTTTTTCATCTTCTGCCTTTCCTTCTGTTACATTTTGTAATAAAATGAATCAGATTACTAGGGTGCTGAGCCATATAAAATAAAGTTGATGATGGTTTCTTGAAAACGAAATGTCGGATATAAATTAAAATACCATCATAGTAACTATAGTTGCCAATAGTGTTAGTTTTTTCATACTTCTTTAAATGGAGTCAGAAAAAAATAAAAATCCATGGTCCACTTCTGCTCCTTGTCAACATTCAGCAGGCCATACAAAATTTGTCAAGTTTAAACGTTAGCTTAAAAATACAACATTTCTAATTTAACCTAAGCTGTACTCCCACAAGTACCGATTATCTCTGCATGCTTATCTTGAACACACCACATTTCGTTATATTTTTTCAAAATAAGGGTAGTTAACTTCTAAACCGTTTTTAAATTTGTTTAATTACAAATATGTAACAAGAAGGAAAGGCATAGTAAAACTGTTAAAGATACGAAAATATAGGAAACATAAAAGCGGTATTTTGATGGCTTAATCTAAAGAAAGCACAAAAATTTACATTTATTTATACAGTCAGTGGCGCACGCGTTTATTGTTAGAAATATTCCTTTGGTTGCTGTTCGAGACGCCACTGGACTAATCAAATGTAATTAATTTAGTGACAATCGTAAAATTAAAAACAAAAGTGGGTAAAGCATATCTAAGATATAAAAAAATACTTGTTTACCACCGTGCATTTTGAGAACTAGCAATTTGTGGACCCATATTTATATGAACTCTTTCTTATATTTTCAGCAGTAGAATTTGCCCTTAAATTTTTTAACAACATTTTGTAACACCCTGTATAGCGACTTGAAAAACGTTTTTACCAAACCTTAACGTATTGACAAAAATTAGGTAGGTATCATATTGCTTACAAGTGAGGACTTTTTTGCTCTTTAAAAAGTTTTTATTCCCAATTTATTCGCCTTAACCCCTTTCTTCAAAAAAAAGCTATAAATACTTTCGTGGCTGTAGTACTGAGACGCTATTGAACCCAATAATCTTAATCTATGCAGAGCTTAACAAACTTTTAATTACGTTAAATGAGGGTATAGATGGTTCCATATTTAATTCATTCTGAAAGCGATGCCGCCAAGTACACAAAAAAGATAAAGTAAACAAACCTTTTCAAATGCCCATAGCCCTGGACAGAGCCTGATTACATATTTTTAGATAAATAATAAAAAATACATTGCGAAAACACGTATCACCTACTTATAAAACATTCTCTTATTTCGCCTCTGTAACTACTTTAAAACCGGTGGCACGTGGCGTAGTACTAGAAACTCGTCGGGTTAAATATTTTTTGCTGCAATAAATCATTGTTTACAAAAGGGTTTCTTTACTCTACTTTTTTGTGTACTTGGCGGCATCGCTTTTAAAATGAATTAAATATGGACCCATCTTTATCAAATTTTATCTTAATTGGGTAAAGGGTTCTTAAGATATTTTTAAAATACCGTTACCTTTTTAAATTTAACACCCTGTCAGAAATAAAGCAAGTCCGGACATAATATGTTTGTAGAAACTATTTTTCATAGAAAAGGCATAAGAAATCATCCTCTGAAGTTTCCTACCGTAGTTAGAAAACACTAGGTATATTGTTAAGGTAAAATAAATTTTATAAAATTACAATATAAATATTATTAATATTATGTAAAAATACTTAAAACTGCTTAAAGCTCATATAATTTCACCTGCCACACATTTCATAACAAACTATGGGAGACGTTGAGCTCTTTACGTATGTACATGTAAACAACTTTTACAATGTCATTGTCAGTGCTAAATAATTTTATCACTTAACAACAACATGTTTAAAAATCAAAGATACTCAACAATTAAAGAAAGGCTAAAAATAAATGAGAGTCAGAAGAAAAAGAATGAAAGTCCAAACTCCTACGTTTTATTATCTTATAGTAGGTTTGTTCTCAGCAGAATGTTGGAAACATGTTAGCAACAACCGTAAAACGCAGAAATTGTTACAAACATTAGTCAGAAGTATTGGCAAGAATTTTCTGCTGGAACGAAAATATAAACAAGGCGTGCATACTGCTTATACGTCAATACAAGAAAGGTTATGTTAAAATTGTCAGTAATGTTTGAAGAAAGTTTGCAAACTTTCCAAACAGTTTCAAAATGTTTCCAACATCCTTAAACTACTGCTGGAACAACAAACAATTGTATAAAGTTACAAACATGGCACTGCTGGAACGACAAATTTAACGTGCGCAGAATCCAAACGGTTGCAAACATTTGTAACAGCCTGTTGAACAAAACCTAATAATACCAGCAAAAAATTAATTGCTAACTGCAAAATGGGACATGTCCATTTTTTTACCAAATTGACATTTATGTATTTTACTGGATTTAAAATTAAAAAAATATAACGTGTTTGTGTACCATGAAGAGGAGGTAGGTAAAAGGAGCAAATGAGTGTTTATTTAAAAAATCCCTGATGAGTGTTTTTGACGTCGTTAAAGTGACATCTTTTCAACGTCATTTTTTCGTCATACTAGCTCATAAAAATCAAATGACGTCATGTTTAGAAAACCCGCCAGAAAAATGTTGTGACATTATATGATTCGTGTCAAAATCCAACCGAAATATCATATGACAAAAAATAGGAAGAAACTCTACCGATAGATGGCGTAATGGACAATAAATTACTACGTTTATTCAACATCTTCGCTTTTTATTGCCTACACCGTTGTGATGAGGCCAAAATAGTTCGAGACCGGTCTGCGGTTGGTGATCTCAATTAGAAATTAGCTTGGAAAGAAACATCTTCGGCTAGTGTGAAATTCTGCATTTTCAGGTTGGACAGTGTCCCGAGAGTTATCCGGAAGTATTTTATACTTTCGTAACTTGGAATTTTTTGTGATAATTGTTGTGCACAACACAATAACAACACTATAATTTGCTTCTTAACACGTTCGCTACCGAGGGTCATTTTGTGTTTCGACCCCATAAACCACTTTATTATTTTTTGTAAAATTACTTTATTTTGGTGTTTATTGAAGTGCTAATTAGTTGCAGTGTTGGAATTCAACATATTTGAGTGTTTATTTAACCCGACTCATATATGAGTCGGTGGTCCATTTTATTACATTTTTTTTAAATAGACCTGGCTTACATACGAGTCGTATTACTTTCACTAGATATAGGTATTTACTAACAGTATATAGGTACATTTTTGATATTAAAAATCGTTAATAAAAAGAAAATAATTCTAAGAATGTAAAAACTAAACTAAAATCTAAAAAAATTATATTTCTTGTACAAAATTTTTGGCAAAGACTACATATTTTTTTTTCTAAATATCTAAAAAAATAACTAAAAAAAAATTGCTTCTATGATATCTTTGACATAAAAAACTAAACAAAAATATATTCAAAATATCCAAAAATGAACTAAAATAAATACTATACTTATACTAAATGCTACACCCAGACCACCTGACACACATACGAGCCGAAGCATTACACAGACCAAAACAGCATTACAAAACCTCTACAGGAAACCCCGAATTTTTAAACTCGCATTTAGTATTATAATGTAGCCGGCTCACATTTGAGCCGGCGGTCTATTTTAAAAATTGTACTGGCTCATATATGAGTCGCTTGGTAGCGAACGTGTTAATGAGTTTGGTTGGATGATTTAAACAAATAAAAGTATATTTTCCAATAAGATGACATTCTTTCATGCCTGGGGACCGCGATTTCGGTTTAATAGGAAAGCATGAGAGATTTTACACTCTCCACGACTACACAGAAATAATGGCCATCATTTTTTAAGAGAACTTGTTTAAGTTCTAAATCCTACGAAAACAATGTGCCTAGGAGCTAAAAAAAAGCTTTTTTATTGTTTCCTTCCACCATTCCGCTATTTCTTTAGCTTATTTAAAGAAATAGTTTGTCGGGTGTTTAAGAACAGCGCGGCACTAGAAACATATCGGCTGAGAAACTTTAAACGGGAAATCAATTATCCTACGAAAAAGGCTTATTCTGAAAGGCTACCCATAAGCAAGAAAAAATTACTGATATTATGGTCAATACAATTAAATTTATACCAGAGACCAATTTGACATTTTGGAAAAAACATTTTGACATTGCCAAACGCCAACAGAGAATGTCATATTTATTAAATCATTTTAAGTGTTGTACAAAACTCGTTTATAAAAAAATATGATTCTTAAATTTCCCTTTACTGCAGAAAGGGGACAAGTCCATTAATCAAACATGACAGCTACGTCAAGCTAAAAAGACTTAATTGAAGTTTTCATGGGTCGTTATATGAAAAATGTCATCAACAATATAATGCAACAAAAGTTAAAAGCATATAACACATTTTTAAGATAAGTTACACAGTTTTTTGTGTCTCCTGAATATTTTAAAAAATGTAACTTGTCGCTCTTTCTGCAGTTAGCGATTCAAGTGCCTGAAAATTAGGTTTCACAATGGCCTAAAAAAAGGGTAATGCCCAAGTGTAATAGGAAAAACGGATCAATATCTATTTATACACATCAGTCACGTCTTAGTCCCGATCCGTCAAGTTAAACAGTCTTAGTGAAAAAAATCCTTATATTGTTTTAATATTGACGCGTTCACACATGTCAGACACAGTCATGTCTTGGACCGTCAGTCTTGTTTATGTGTCCGTTCCATCACGGTGTAAATTCGTTGACGTCAGTTTTGACTGATATACAACAGAAGGTGTTGTATTGAATTTTCATAAAAAGCATAGATGACGAGAAACTTATTAAAATAGTTATTATTAATTGTTGTAAAAAGTTAGTAATAACCGCACATAAATTACTAATTCTTTTGAAAAATTATTCATATTTTCAGCTAATTACCCATTTTTTCAAAAAAATTTATAAAATTTTGTCACTAGCTACTAATTTTAAGAAAAATTAGTAACATTATTTTACTTATTACTAATTTTAACAAATAGTAATATTCATTCGCTAATTTCAAATTTTTCAAAGAATTTTGTAATAAAAGATAGATTTTTTTGCCAATCACTGGTAAAACACTATTGCTTACGATTTTTTGATAATAATAAAGCACTAAAATTCAAAATGACAACGTAATGTCACGCTAACTGGTATTTTTATTGTTGTTCATAAATATGAGGCGATAATAATGTAACAATATTTTAATATATTAAAAATATATTAGCATCTAACTAGCAAACGGGTTAACCGAAAAGTCTAAAGTTTTTACCATGTACGTAGATTTGCATGCTATTCAATAAACTTTCATAGAATTTTTCTCTAAAATAATTTGGGAAGCCAATAATTGACCCCATTAAAAATTACATGGGATTTCCTATGTCCCGACTCGGCGATGCATCACCTGGTATATATTTAATAACTTAAATAAAGTTTAGTTAAATTAAGCTTGTTAAGTAAATAAACAGGTAAATTTTTACTTTATTAAAAATACTTGTATAACACCCTGTATCTCAGAAATGAAGCAAAGCCGGACATATGTTTAAAGGAACTTTTTTTTATATAAAAACATAAGAACTTTCACGGATCTTTCTTTGCCGTTTCAAATGCTATCGACACCGTGGCCTTCGAGAGAAAGAAGCTAATTGAAGAAACAAATAAAGAAAATTAAGAATGGCAATAATGAGCTGTCCGCAATTAACTGTTAAAGTTTTGCGAGCTACTCTGCTAATAATAAAAAATGATTTCTTGAATGAGCTAGTACAGAAGTTAAAATTTTTAAATAAAGATAATTAAGAGAATAACAAGAAAGGTGCTTTGGCAAGTAAGGAAATTTCCTATTAGGTTTTGTTGATTACAATTATAACTTTATCAAATAATTAATGGACAGGAATGATTTTTAGTTAATTTGCGACAGTACTTCGTCGACAATTTATCAGTAATATTTTTTTACGTGTTCTTTTCCATCGTCACATTTTTTTATTTTTATTTAATTACTCTTTATACAGACTATTCACGGATGGGTTTTACAGGAGAACAAATGAATAAAAAAAGATGATAAGAAAACTTTTACTTAAAATAACAATATATTTAAGAAGAGAAAATGTTAATTTTGTATACAGTGTGCGCAAGCAAGGGTAATTTGATTGGTTTAAAGCGCCACTGGCGGTCATGCAAAACTGTCATACTGGAGGGGTCATGGTTAGTTCTGGTTAGTTTAATCTTTTTTTTCTATTTGCTTTCACTTTGTAATCGATAAAAATATTAGTACAAAATTTTACTGAACTCCATAATTTCCGAAAACGCCTTGATCAGATTCGTTTAAAGCTGGAAAATTGTGTTCTGTACGAATTTGAAGAAAGCAGACGTTTGAAAAGCAAATTACAAGAGTATTTTAGGCTATTTAATTATAAAAACTTAAAATATTTAATTTTTGGTATCACTAAAATCAGTTTCATCAAACTTTTTAACCCCTGTGAAATAAATGATGTCATTTAAAATGCTGTTTTTGTTATCGCCACTAATATTTGTGACACAAAAATGTACGCCACTGACTTTTGTGCACATTTTATGCTTTCTTTAAATGAGCAAGTACAAAACAGTGCTTTTGTCTTTTAATTTTTTTCGTATCTTGCTTAGTCTTTTCGATAAAAATAAACAGATTAAAGAAATTAGACTGCCTTCAAAAAAATAATAATAATAATTAAAAAAGTAAAACTCACTAAAAGGAAAAATAAAAAAGAAGCAATTCTTGTTATCCTTTCATAAATAATTAAATAATACCCACCATCAATACCAAATTAAATAATTATAATATACAGTGTGTCTACGAATGGACTGACCTATACCTGTATTTATTTTTTAAAAATTGCTTTAACTAAACTGCTAAAAGCTATAATAAATTACTGCTCTACACAAAGCAAAAATATTACTTTAAAAAATTTAAAAATCGAAAAATATATTTTTAAACCAACTTAAATAAAAAAAAATAATTATTTTGCTTATAATTACTAGAAAAAAAAATTAAAAGTCAACTAAAAAATGCATTTTTCTTTATAAATAATTCATAAAACTTTTTAGTTCAACTATCAGGTTGTGTTAAAATCTATATAAATAGTTCTTTTCAATGAATTTATTCTAAAAAATGTATATTTTTAGGTAAATATCAATTTTTCTAGAAACCATAACTAATAGGTTATTATACACTTTTGAGCAAATTTTTATTCTATTTTAAAAACGTAGTTTCAAAATATATTGTCCAATTTTTTTATTTCCCAAAGTTATATTTTCGCGACTTTAAACTACTCTTTATATTTTACAGGAATATTTATATATCTTTTAGTATTTAAGATAAAGCAAAAAAATTCAAGTAACTTTCTTTCGAAATAGTATATTGGATACAATTTGTTTGAAGAAGAAGAAGTGTAAAATAAAAATTATTTGACAAACTTCTTTGAAGCAAATATCAGGGTAAAACCAAACCAATCACGATAAAATAGAGAGTAAGTAGTTGCCCCAGTTGCCCACTGTCAATTTTTAATTCATTGGGTTGGTAGTTTTAAAGTTTTGCATCAAATATTTGACGAAATATAGGAAGTGTTCTAATCCTTCAAGCAAATTTGACAAGGCGACCTTGAATTTCCTTGATATCCAATTTTTTGTTTTACTTTATCAAATTTATTTAAGGTAAGCTTGGTCCAACCTATTTACCAAGAAGTTTGATAAGTTTAAAACCAGCTATGAAAAGTAAATTACCAAATTAAAGTGTTTTCAAAATAACACAATGTATTATAAGGACCAAGAATTTGCGGAACCTTATTTATATGAAGTTCTTGTCCTCAGGTTCCCTTATTTTATTTTTATATTTTTTTATAAATGTACAAAAACGTTATTAATGTACTAAAAGAAATATTTAAAAAATTCTGCTTTATTTTTTTGTATTAAATCATTTGCATCAAAAAAATACTACAAAACAGGTTTCATATCGCAACAACACTTCCATGTTCAGGAGTAATAAAAAGCTTCACCTTGGTAAAAAGTAATATTATTTCTTAAGAAGTTTTAAAAATATACAGGGTGATTGAAAAATCGATATTTTTAAGTTTTTGATTGTCTATAAAATAGCGCCCCCAGCTTTGCGATATCTGTCAAAATAAAAAAGTTATGATGTGAATAAATTTTAAGTTTTAGGTAAAGTGCCCTCTGGCGGTATTTAAAAAATGTACTTTTGTCTTAAAATTTTAGAATCTGCAAAGCTCGATTTGTGTGCCAAATATCAACTGGACTGGTTAAAAACTAAATGCAATATGGCGAAAAAACCAAAATAAAAATTGAACTTTGACGGCTTGTAACTCGAAAACGAATGACATTTTGAAAAAAATTATATGAAGCTCTACCCTTATTGTGTCAAGTAGAATTACTTTGTGATCGTTTTGAATCACCCTGTATACAGCGTGTACCAGGATAGGTGTTACAAGGAGACAATTAGATCAAAAATTTTAGAATTTTAAAACAAAATTTTGGGAAACTGGTCGCATGGTCCAAAACTAATAAATACAAAATTTTACCCCAACTGGTATTATACAGGACGAGTTATGACTAAAAATATTAAAAATGCCCAGGAGCTACCAACTTTAATTTTTAAAAATAGAACAAAATTGCATAAGTAAATGTTGTAGAGAATTGAATTTTATGTCAAAATTTGAAGTTAAAGCATAAGAGTAAAAAAATGTAATTGTTAATTTTTTACATTACCCATTACAACTTAAATAATGGGCAGGAAAAATCAAAATTAAAGGATAAATTTAATATTTTAAAATATATTTTTTCTAGTTTTCTGTTTTAAACCAAGTATTTTAAAAACTTTTAATTCATAATGTAAAAATTGACAAAAATATATATTTTTTTTAATTCTTTAACTTTATATTTTGACATAAAATTTATTTCTCTACAACATTTACTTAAACAATTTTATCCTATTTTTGAAATTAAAGGTATTTTACTCTTGATAATTTTTCATATTTATAGTTATAACTCACCCTGTATATTACCAATCTGAGTAAAATTTTGTATTTACCAGTTTTTGACCATGCGACCATTTTGTCCAAAGGAAGTTTTAAAAATTTCAAAATTTTTGGTCCATTTCCCTCTTGTAACATCTATCCTAGTACAAACTGTATATTTTTCAATTCAATATTTTTGTGTTAAAATAGGTTTCTTAATATACCTTTCATTAGTGCCAATACTTCTTTTAAAAAAGTTTGTCAGCTTCATTTTAAACTATTTATTACTTACTAATACTTTTTTTAAGTACAAATAACCTTAAGGAAATGACAAACCATATTATTTTTTTTTATTTTAAAAACGTAAAAATTAAAAAGCGGATTTTTTTACATATTTATTTTTTCTATATTAAAAAAAAATACTTTCACAAGTAGACCTTTCTCATTATTTTTTATATAACAAACATGATTTTTACCTTATTAAATGCTGCAAAATTATTAATTTCACCAGCAACACGTCCCTAAACAGTCCGCGAGAGACAATGAACTTTTCACACACTTCAAAACACCATTCACAATGTCAATGTCACTGCTAAATTAATCGCCGATCAACAAATACGTGATTTAAAAACCGCGATACCAAAACAACTGAAGAAAACGGTAAAAAATAAGAAACAAACGATATCACGGCCTCCTAGAGAAAGAAGCTAAACGAAGAAACAAATGAAGAAATTTGAAGCCGGCTGTGATGGGCTTTTCGCGATTATCTATTGTTCTCTAGTGGGCTCTAGGCCTTCCGCTGAAGAAGTAAGCCAAAGAAGAAGTTGCCTTAGCTTATACGTGAGGAAGAAGACCAAAAGACCGTGCTATTGGATGAGTTTTCGAGCTCTTCGGCGAGTCGAAGAGCTATCGGGTTTAACAGTTAGATGTGCTTAAGAACTTGAGGACGCTTGCATAGTTTACTCTGTTTCTAAGTAATGGAAATATAAAATTGCAATTTGCAAATTAGCTTTTTAGAAGATGATGATTCTAAATAAGAAAATGTAATTATGAAAATTTTACGCTTGCCTATTCCAAGGGCGTACTTAGGAATTTTAAAATATTTTATCTAAAAACTGACACATGGATCCATAACAAATATATGTGCGTGAAAAAAGACGGTTTAATGTGTGTAGGATACCAACAGGTAGAGAATAAATAAATAATTTCGGAATGTAAACAAGACACCACACAGTGCGTCGATGTGTAAACAAAAATAGCAAAATTAATATTTTCACAACAACTTAAATACATAATATGTGTACAGGGGCGTCGCCAGCCGATGGCCCAGGGGGGCAAGTTGATATGGAGAATAAGGAAAGTATGAATTGTAGGAAAAGTCGAGAAAATATGTAGATTTTCTTGTAGTACGAGTTTTACATCTACGGTGTGCGTTGTATTAAGTGTTTTAGTGATTATCATCATGAATTTCGTTAAAAATCTGCAATGAAGGAAAATGTATAAAGTCGGTTTTGTTGTGCCTGCAGCTCAGGCCTAAATAACCAAAACATATGTTTTGTGGATTTATAAAATTATCTGGAACGCTAAATCTTAACTATCTATGTTTTATTTAGGTTGTTATACAGTGTGTTTTAGAAGAGGTGCTACAAGAGGACAAATAGTTCCAAAATGTTTGAATTTTAAAAAGAAATTTCGTAAAACTGGTCGCATGGTTCAAAAATTTTTACTTCAATTGGTATTATACAGGGCGAGTTATACTAAGAATATGAAACACTATATATATAGAGGTGTGGAAATTAAAGCTACAAAAAAATTAAAACAAGTTTAGGTAGAGAACTAAAAATCGACGTTCAAGATAAATTGAATAAAAATAAAAAGAAAATAAAAATTAACCAAGTAGTATTAACAAAAAATAAACACATTTGACATTTAATGTGGAAGATTTTCAGAATCTTCCAAAACAAGCTAAAAGTTATAAAATTTTAAACCTAAATAATAGTTAATTTTAATTTTCTTTTTATTTTTATTTAATTTATCTTGAATGTCGATTTTTAGTTCTCCACCTATACTT
The DNA here is from genome assembly GCA_014170235.1 of Listronotus bonariensis. Lineage (NCBI taxonomy): Eukaryota > Metazoa > Arthropoda > Insecta > Coleoptera > Curculionidae > Listronotus > Listronotus bonariensis. The sequence continues at coordinate 3,939 of JACEGR010010756.1, read as the reverse complement.
GTTTTAATTTTTTGTAGCTTTAATTTATTTTCAGGCGCGTACCCAAATAACTACCATCAATTCAATGAATCCCCAAACCAATACAGAACATATCATCAATGAAGACATTGAAAAATAAAATTGGCAAAATCTGCACGTCTATGCCTCATAAAGAAGATGCCGGTACAGCACTTTTTTTGCTGTTTCGATTTCGATTACTTTCATATGAGGTATACCTAAATTGATTGACTTCGCGGCTATATCTATTAAGAATGGGATATCGTAACTACACCTAGAAAATAACCGAATTTTTGCGATTTTAAAACCGATGCAAAGTCCGCATTTATAATATTAGTAAAACAAAACAATGGTCATATTTGTGAGGAAAATACGAAAGCTAAACGCAATTGTTTAGATTTGATGGATTGGAATTCGTGATTTTATTCGAGTTTTGTACGTACGAGAATAATCGATTAAGCAAGCCAAGAAAAAGAATTGAGACTTTGGTTGCTTAACATTAGGCAACTTTTTCAGAATCTAGGGGCAGCTGCTCCCAATTGTCCCCCTAGCGACGCCATGGAATGTGTAATAATGTGTTAAAGGTATAATAATATTAAGTAGTGCTATCTGTATTACCAGTGCATTGTATTCTACTTAATTAATAATAAGATAAATATTTTATTGCAATAAGACTAATACGATTTTTGTTTCGAAATCCCTATTCCTTAACGCACTATGCATCGGTCCCGCTTTGCTGTTGCTTTATTGGCCAATATAACTTTTCACTTAGCTTAACGTGTATACTGGTAGTTAAATTGACATTTTGCACCTCTTATTTTGCAATTCCGTAGTGGTTAACGTTATTCTGAGTCTGCGCAGTAACGCAAACATGGTCTGTTATCGTTATTAACCATACCGGACTCCTTTAATTACGGATAAATACCGAAGAGCTTATCGTTATCGTTATCGTTATTGTTAAACTGCGTGGTTGCCGGATTGTAGAATTTTTAATATCAATTATTTAAGAAAGTTGACATTTTAATGCCGTATTAATTAAAATACCATTGATACATAGGCTCTAATTAGCGAAAAATCCATAGCAGTAAGAAAAATAAAATAGTGTAAAGAAATTAAAACGGACCTGCATTTTTAAGGATGTTTTAACTCAGTAATTAATTTACATGTTACAATCTGGCACACTTGCTTTTTATTTTACTACCAAACCTAACCTTACTTTGTGTTTTGCTTATACTGTATTGTTTACATCTACTTTAAAAAACAAAATCAAGAGAACTATTTGCATATATTTAAATATCAATATATAACTTATGGAGAATAAAAGTAAGTACTGATTTTTCGTAAACTTTAAAATCGGTCAACCACAGGTAAAAATAAGGTTATGTGTCGAAAGCGCAGACGCAAGATAAATTTCTTAAAAGAGGCTGCAAAATCTCTGTCTAAAACTGCTGCCGTAATCGTTATGTTTAATAACGATAACCGTAAGGAGGCCAAATAACGTCTGTTATTTTAAGAGGTGCAAAATGTCTCTATTAACCTAAAAAAGAACACTTTGACAGAGAAATGTTTTATGTTGAAATTCTCAAAAATTTTGTTTTTTCTTATTTCCCCTAGCTTCCCTAAACAAAATTTTACTTTTAAAAGCAAAACCTTAATTTGCTTTTTTTTCTTTACTTTTTAAGTCAAAATAACGTGCAAAAATAAATATTTTAAATCCAAAAATTACGGTATATTTGGGACATATAAAGGTTAGTTTTTACAAAATTTCGCAAGATTTTTTTCAAGATAAATATAAAAACCCAAAAATTTGTTATTTGAATTTTTTTCATAAATTTTGAAGTTATGCAAAGAAAATGTAAATACAAAAGTTGTAGATATTTTTATTACCTAAAACTTTGTCATTTAATTTTCTTTTAATTTTTTTACTACCTTTTATAATGTGGTTTATCCTTCTATAATTTCTTTTGGTTTAAAAATTATCGACCCTGCCCTATATGCCTAGGAAGATTAAAAGTAATAATTTGCACAGATTTATTTTGGTGCTTTTTTGCTTATTATTTATACATTAATGCCGATGTACCAATTACATTTATGTCATTAAGTTTGTAAAGGAATGATATCATTAAATTTTATTTCACGTAATTCATGAAAATTGCTGGTATATCAGGAAATCTCGAATGCTAATAAGCCAACATTTACGTTGACATTTGGTGGAAATGTCGCATCAAGTAAAGCATTTCTGGCATCGACTAAGAATATTTAATTATTTGTGGGAAAACTTTAACAGGTAGCCCGTTTATGTTAATATAACATCTTATTATTTTATATCCTTGATTTTTAGTGGCGCCGCCAGATCATTGCTACGGGGAGGCCTACATAGATTTAAATTAAATAACTTATCCTTTATAACTTTTTTATTTTTAAATATTTTTCAATTCTGTAAAAACATTTTTAAAGCAACTTTTTATGAAGATTGCAGATATGATTTTAGTCTTTTTCAAGGGTGGCACATTTATGACTTATTTATTTATATTTGGAAATTTTAAATGGAACATCCTGTATATTTTTTTACTATTAAAATGGTTAAAAAATTACCGTTTTAAAAATGTGTTACACTTTATATCAGCTGTTTCAGAGATATTGCATATTTTGTCATTTATTAGTGATTTTGGTTAGATAGTAGGCCATAAAAAGTTATCATGTTTTACTTTAAACAATCTTGTTATAACTTTTGTTTTTTATTAAATGCAATGACGGGAAACCATTTTTATTAATAATTTATTAACGCAAATAGGGGTAAAAAATAATCCTACTTTTTGGTGTTTTAAATAATTTTCTTAATATTTTGCCCTAGGAACTTTTTAATCGGGTTTTATTAAAACGTTAATATTAAATGTAACAAACAACCATTAATTTTTATATTTTAGTAAATTAAAGATTATCATAGAAATCAAATGCCAGCTTTTAGCTAAATGGGTTTAATTTAGCTTTGTGTTTATTTTTCATGGCCATCTTTACTTACCTGTAGGTATAGAAAAAAAAGGTTGTTTTTACTTAAAATATAACGTATTAAGAAAACCTGATAAAAATGTTTCCAGGGCAAAATATATATATAATAAAACAAAATAATTTATATATATAAATATAACAGAATAATTTAAAATACTTATAAAATAGGATAATTTTTACCCTTATTTGCGTTATTAAATTATTAATGAAAATGGTTTCTCGTCATTGCAGTCCATAAAAACAAAGTTATAACAAGATTGTTTAAATGACAAAATATGCAATATCTCAGAGACGGCTGCGAAGAAATATAAAGTGTGACACATTTTAAAAAGTAATTTTTAACCATTTTAATAGTAAAAAAATATACAGGGTGCTACGTTTAAAATTTTTAAAAAGAAATAAATAAATAAAAAATGCACAACCCTAGAAAAAATCCAAAATTATATCTGCAATCTGCATAAAAGTTGCTGTAGAAATATTTTGCAGAATTAAAAAATATTAAAAAAATAAAAAAGGTATAAAGGATTAAAGAAAACGCAAAGGAATTAGAAAACACGCTGTAGCGAGTAAACGACGCAAGATAGCGAATTGCGTCTTTCACTAGTAAATTTGGCTTAAAATTTGAGCTTTGCAAATAGGGCTCAGTTTTTTTGTAAAACATACAGAAACAAGAGTTTTCTACTAAAAGCGTCAGAATTTGGCCCACCCTGTACATGGTAGCGCTTTTGTTAACTTTGCAAAAGTATAGCAAAAACTAAAAGAGATAGAGCAAAACTAAATGAACAAATTTGATTTAGATTTGAGATAGATTTTTCCAAACAAATTTAGTGGTTAAAGTAAATCATGGCTAACTTGATTCATGTTGGGAATACATTGTTTTTTGTCAATTTCGGTCAGGCACTTGTAACTCGCTTGATATTGAAGATAGAAAAA
>JACEGR010010755.1:0-17741 GCA_014170235.1 Listronotus bonariensis | reverse complement strand
GTTACGTTTTCCTGCGCTAAAGTTCTTAAAAAGTAAAAATATCTAAAATTTGCAGGGCGGGTAAAAATTTTTTGATAAGCTTTTTAAATATCTTTAGCACAGCATAGGTATTTTAAGGTCATTTCTTGTTTTAGTAGTACAATAAAGTTTAAGGTATTAAATGAAACCAAGTGTTTTTGCCTTTAATTTAATTAGCTCGAGCATTTTAGTCCAAAATATATTTTAATTTTTAAAAGTCGAGAATTTTTTTATGTAGCTGGATAAGTAAAATTAACTAAGAATATATTATACAGTGTGTCGACGTAAGTCGGCGGCCTATGGAAACCTTTTATTATTATTAGTTTTACGGAAAAAACTTATTCTGTTATAAAAGTTCTGCATGGTTCAAAACCTAAAATGCAATCATCAGATTAAAAAAAATATTCTTTTTCAGCAAAAATCGAAAAAATTTAAGTTTGTACATTAGTGAATTGTACATTTTTTTGTTTTTATAAAAACTAATATAAAAAATTTATTTAAAACTGTCCTATGACACTTATAATCATAAAATATAGTACACCATTGTACAAACCTAAATTTTTACCAGTATCGCAGAAAAAAATCCAAAAAATTAAGTTTCAAATAATTTTTAAAAATTAGTTGTTATAAAAACAAGAGAAATGTACAATGTCCTAAAGTACAAACTTAAATTTTCTCGATTTTCGCGGAATTTTTTTTTTTTTGAAATGAACAAAATTGCATATTGCAAAAGTAATTTGCAATTCTAAACATCTTTTCTTTATAAAAAATTGCGATATTGGCAAAAATACAGGTACTTTACTCTTGAGCAAAAATTACATTTTTGGCCAAACCTCGTACATGACTGACACAATTTGATATCTGATGATATGCATTTTAAGTTTTGAACCATGCAGAACGTTTTATAAAGAATAACGCTTTTTTGTAAAATTAATAATAAAAAATTTCCCATATGCCGCCAACTTACGTAGACACACTGAATAAAAATTTTGCCATTTCTTGGTAGGTAAAGCGTAAATAACATATTGTTTTCATCTTAATTTGCTTTTTTTTAGTAGCTTTACCTAAAAATTAATTTTTTTAGAACACGTGGCGCAAAGAAGGAGGAGAGAATATGTGACCAGGGGAGCTGGATAACTGTTTATTAAAACACTTTAAAATTAAAAGTTACCTCACAAACAATACTTACCTGTTTTGAAACCAAATTTTAATTTGCCGTTCTGTTAAACATAGGGAATGAGCTATTTCAATTCGTCTTCTCCTGTTTAAGTACTTATTGGAGTGAAATTCTTTTTCCAATTCTAGAGTTTGGTACCTAGTGTAGGTTTGTCTAGTACGCTTGTTGCCTGATCCAGTTAAATCGGCTAAAAATAATTAAAAAATATTTGAATCACACTCCATATTAATTAAATAAATATCTTTTTAACTATTGTCTTATAAAATATTGGAACGTTTTTGTTATTATTTTTAAGATACCCAACGAAAATAAGTTTTTTTGATAAACAGTCAAAATTATTTTACAAAAACAAAACAGTTAAAAACTCCTTACTGCTTATTATTTCCTGGCACTGCAAGGTTGCATCTGCTGAACATTGTCCGATCTAGCGATGCAGATTTTCACACTAACTAAAGAATTTTCCTTCGGAACTAATTGAGATCAATAACTTCAGACCGGTTTTAAACTATCCTTAGTACGGTGTAGGTGATAACAAAATAATTCCAAATAAAAGGAATCACTAAAGAAATTGAAATGGTGCGTAAAAGAAAAATTTTAACGAAACTAAGTATTCTTGACAAACAGTCAAAATATTTTTACAAAAATAAATAAGGTAAAATGTTTTACAGATGCAACGTTGCAGTGCCATAAAATAACAAGCCGTAAGGAGTTTTTAACTCTTTTATTTTTGTAAAATTTATTTTTAACATATTTTTTTTTACATTTATTTACAGAAGTAACCTAAACTTTTTTAACCTTTCGATAACAATGAAGTAAAACATTTTCAGTTAATAAGACTATACAAAAACATTTTTTAATAAGACTTTTTAATTTTTATTTCCGTTTAAGCAGTTAAAAAATTATTGAACTAAATATTTTTAAAATAAAATTAAAATGTTGGGCATAAAAAAGCCAAAAAGGTATGAGGTTAATTTAATTAAATATAGGTGTGCCTTTTTAAAAGTTTGGTTATTAGTATACTTTTATGTTTACCCCTTTGTAGAGACGTATGATTGTTAAATTTTGTGTACTCAAATAATTGCTTTGTCTTTATAATGTTTATATTTATATTGGTGGTCAATAATACGAAAACATGAAGAGGGAGATACACCAATCTATACTTTTTTTGCTAGAAAAGTATTTATATTTTTAACAAAGTATTATTTACCAACTAGTCAACTCAACTAAAACCGAAATATCTATGTAAAGTGAGAACGGGAATGAACTCACACGATGACAGTTTGACATTTTAGGGTTGTTGAGTTGATATGGGACTCATGCAGGCCATTTTGGGGGAGGATATTTTTTTGTTTGCTTTGGGTATTGTTATACTTGCAGGCCATATGGGATTCTTATAAGATCCATTTTGGGTTTAGAGATTTTACAAGCGATTTTGTTAATGCTACGTTAACCTAACATGTGTAAAAAGAAATTTTACATTATTTAAATAATATGGCAAAAACCAACTTTAAAAACTTTGCCGGCAATTTTTAATAGGTCAAATTTTAAAAAAATTATTATTACAAACAAATTTAATTTTAGGTAAAGCGAATTGTTGACAGCTATGATGGTTCGTTGTTGCACTTTTAACATTTATAATAGTAAGCAAAAGTAAAATGTAATAATAGTAGGGAAGCTCAAAGGGGATTTCCAATGGCGGCTCGTGCACTGGAGAACAGGGAAGGCTAAAGTCATAAAGACTATAGACACACAGAAAAGGCCTTTAACTTTTTGGGGAACCGCACCTATTTAAAGCAATAATATATAAATATTTGCAGAAATTTTCTAGTGCGTTAAGATAGGCTAAGTTAGTTACATGGTATACAGTGTATATTCCACTAATCTGATAATTTGAGAGTGACGTAAAAAAGCGGAGGGCTATGAATTAAAGAAAACGCTATTTTAACATTCTCCAGCGTGGCTTTATTATTATAAGGAAAATAATTTAAGAATAACAAAAAATATATAATTCGACACGGTACGAACGATTTCCACAAGCCGAAATAATAACGTGGGCGCCCCTACTATAACGCATTTCAGTGTTAGGTCTTTTTAAACCATATTATTTTTATTTAAAGGTTTACAATAAAAGATGCATCTATAAACATGTCAAAATAAAATATTTAGGTACTCTGTAAAATGTCTTGAATGTATTATCCCATGTAATTAGGTTAATATTTGTAGCCGTATAAGGTAGATGTTTAAAACGGCATAGTCGTATTTAAGGTAAGCTTATTTAAGAATATTAAAATAATTACTTAATTTTCGTAAGACTCCACAATTTATTATTCACTAATGAAATGTATACAGAGTGTAAAAGTAGTTTTAATCCCTTGGTAGACTAATGAACCAATTATCCAATTTCACCATAATTTTGTAGTGGAACTTAAAATATTCGTGTTCAGAGCCGTACGCAGGGGAGACAATTGCCTTCACTCAGCGTTCTCCTCATTATGGGGCTTACTTAAAGTTTGTTTGTTGTGCTTGTCACCCAAACATTCCTACATTGTTTTAAAAATATATTGTTGGTTTCTGCTTTTCTGCCTCTCCCCAAAAATCATGTTCTGCGTACGACCCTGTTCGTGTTGGTCGATATTTTAGGTATAACGGCTGGAGTTACTATGATATTGTATATTTATACAGATATATATACATATATATATATATATATATATATTTATGTATATTGATAAGCTTCATCAGAACAAAAATGAATAAGTTGTTAAATACATTTGTGACATCGTGAAGAGCTTAACTAACAATTCAATTTAAAATATGTTTTAAAGTAATTGGATTAAATTGATATATTCAGAAATTCTGTTATTCGGATATCGTGGATAAAGATTTATGGCCGCCCTCTTAAAAATAAACAATATGTTGTTATATGTCATAACGAAAAGATTTTAGTGTAGAATTTAAGAATAAAATAAAACAGAAATGTTTCTGATTTAAAATGAAAATTTTAAACTCTTATAAATAAATTAAAAACTTAGGTTACGAAATGTTAGTGATTTGTTAAGGAAAATGGAATATATCACTACCTGTGAAAATAAAATAAGTCATTTTTTTGTTTCCAGAGCCTAATTAGCAAAAAAATATATTCAAAGCAGAAATAATGGCGGTACTTGATTTTGTCTAAAAGTGCTCTCTGGTCGCCATTTTGATAAAAAAACACCCTATTTGGTATCTTATTAGGAAGACAATTTTATAGAGAATACAAATAAAGCAAAAATTAGACACTTGCATTTAAAATAGAGAAGTTAATTGTACTTACGATTATGCTGAAGGTAATTTTAAGATTGTAATATTGACAAATAATGTCGATTTATGCTAAAACAATAATGTAAAATGTGTATTAATCTTTACTAAAACAACAGGCAAATTGGGAGAGACGCAGGGTAACAATATCCTGTGTTATCCGGTATAGAGATTAGAAAAAATCACGATAATAATTATTTTATTTATTTAAAGTTCTCGCCAGTAGAGAAGATGCCACGGCGTCATCACTTCTGTCTCACTTTCAATTATTCTCCTTTTTGTTGCTCGCACACGATGTAAACGACGCGTTTAGACAGCGATGGTTGATTGCCATCTGTATTTGTATGACGCTTGTGGCTATCTTTTTAACTGGTATTTAGTCTAACTATTTTCTTACCACTGCTGCTTTTCATCCAGGGAAAGATACTTTTTCAAAATCTCCCATTTTTTCACTAGGACTTTCCGATGTGATTTTTGAATCGTTTTCAAACGAACAGTTTTTATCAGCTTCATTGCAATTGTTGCTTTCAACACTCGATGTACTACGTAAACTGCTATAGTCATAAGTTATTTTTTCATTATCTGGTTTACTTAATAAAGCTCTTAAAGCCGGTGAATCGTTCTTTGGTGTGGTTTCTTTTGTTCCATTACACTGAAAAAAAATATGATTTTCAGGGTGTTAAAAAGTACGGTGCCCAAAATTAAATCACAATTACCCCGCTAATACTATAAATAACATCGCCAAGCGATAAAAACTTGATGAAAGGATATTGAAGAATTAAAAAACTTTTTAAGCAACCTCTATCATAAGAAAAAAGCAATTTTATACTCGGGTTTATATCCTTTTTTTCTTAGAATTATGCAAGAAATCATCCCAGTACCACTACACTACTCTACACTGTATAATAAATGTCACCAAAATTAACCCAAGATTCCATGTGTTATTAAATTATTTATATTTTTTAAATTTAAAAATATTCTTTAGGAGCTGCTTCTAAAAACAATTAAATTTAAAAATGTAAATGTAAAGCTTGAAGCGTTGAATCTGACTTTTAGAATGTTAAACACTAGCAAGTAAAGATAAGATACGATTTTTGGATATGCTAAGTATATCTAATATTTGGTGTTCCTCAAAACATTAGAAGAACCTTAAAAAAGTTTGCAGTGTTATAAAATGCGTGATGGCTTAAATACTCTTTTAAAACTGTACCCCTTTATCAACTTTTATGCAATAAAAAAATAAGGTTTTTGAACCGCTCTAAATACTATATCCCAAACATATTTTAAACTATGTACAATTATTACAGAGTCCCTATTTAAATTTTACCTATACAAAAATCTTACCTCGATATTAGTCAAAGAAGGGGATACGACTTCATTAACGCCTCTTCTTCGATCTGCCGTATTATTAAAACCAATTTCATAAGAGCCCAAATGGTGATTGATGGGCGGCGGACTAAGTGAATTGTCCGCTGTACTGTCCAGATTTGAATACGGCTGATTTTGGTAACGGCATGTGCTATAGCTTTGCGTTGGTTCATCTTTGATTGGCATCGGAAACGGTGGAGATTCTTGGTTTTGTTGAATGGAAGTGTATGGTGAATAAAAGCCTAAAAGAAATAATACACCATTGTATATTATAATACATTTAATGGCCTAAAATGGCAGAACATGTTAAATAAAATAGGTATTTATATAATAATGTAAAATTTTGTCGTTGCGTGTCTATTTTCTAACTCACTTCACAGTGCCAAATGCGTGATCAACGTAATGTCGGCTTAAAAATCCGTTTTTTTAGGCGAGATTATATGGATGTCGAACACAACATTAAATATTTGAGATTGAAGATTTGCTGGCCTGTATAACAAGCTACATTTTTTAAAAGTATTAGAAGTACAACTTGTAAAATCCTTTATAAGTGAGTGATTCTCAAAAAGAGACTTTAAAACATTGTGTTTATCCCGCATCGGCTAAGTCAAATGATTCCCAGGCAGCCGTGAAAAGAGACGGTCTAACGCGTGTAGAATACCAACAGTTAGAGAATGGGTAAATAATTCCGGCACTGCACAGTGCGTCGATATATAGACAATAGTGCAAAAATTATCATATTTATAAGTAAAGGTACATCGTTAAGCTGAATCCGATTCAATCGATCGAATCGGAATTAGAAACGTGTTCTAATTAGTCGATTTTAAGGTTTCGTTCGAAATTGACCAATCAGAACACGTTTCTAAGTTCGATCGGATCGGCTAAATCGGATTCAGTTTAACAATGTACCTCTACACTATGACAACTTAAATGTATAATATCTATGTGTAATGATATGCTTAATGTATAATAACATTACAATATTGCCTATGTTAGCAGATCATTGTACCCAACTTAATTATTGATAAGAGAACTACTTTAGTGCAATAAAACTAATACGATTTTTGTTCCGAAATTCCTATCTCTCAACGCACCATATACCTTTTCACTTACTAAAATGCGTATATGCGTTTATAATTTTTAAAATATTTATTAAAATACCGTGTTATTTTGAATTTACGTAACGAGTTTAAAATAAATTTGGAATTCTTTTCTATAATTCACAAAAAAAATATTAAACACAATGATGTTCCCTATTACAACCTAGATAGAAACAAATTTTACATTTCTATAGACAGCAAAAATATCCCATTTAGATATAATAATAAATTTCAACAAAATACTTAAAATAAATTAAAAAAATATACATACCTTGTCTCCCAACTAAATCACTTCCACCCACAGCAGGAAAATGATTATATCCAGGAAAATAGGGACTTTGTCCATAACCATCATTTGGCTTATGGTATCCAGAATAATCACTGGTGCCATTAGTATTGTTCCAAAAGTCACAGTATTGAGTCGAGGCACTCATTATAAATAATAATAATTAACTATTTTAATTAAATACAATTAAAGTACCATATCTGAACAATAGGTCTATAAATCCATTTATAAAATGAGGCAAAAATTGTACCTATTAGCAATTAAATATATATATATATATAATTTTATCTATCGAAATTATAAAAAGACCGAAAGGAGGCGAAAAAAATTACGAAAATTCACGTTTTAATAATTCACTACCAAATCACTCCTAATTAAACTAATCACTTAATAACTTTACACTGAAAATCACGACCCAATGCAAAAACTAACTGTCGTGTGCCGATATGACCAAAGTACGCCAAGTAAATGTTAAACATTGTCAACCATCGCCCTGGGGTTCATACGAGGGGTGGAGGGATGTCGTTTGACCCCCTAAGGTTTTGTCGCTTTGCTCTTTTATTCTAACAGCTGCCCTCTGCGAATTTTACCCACCCCCGACCATTCATGGGTTCGTTTTCATCTTATTTATTGGGGGTATAGAATGTGAAAGTACAGGGTATTTTTCGGTTTTACGATATTGAATATTGGCTCAGTCAGTGGTGTACGGTGCACTGATTTTACGTAATCATATTATATATGGTAAAATTATAACAAACAGTCATATGAAGATTATACATTTTAAGAGGCTTAAAAACACCATTTTTACAAATTTATTCCACATTTTAATAATTTTCTCCCTTACATACAAAATGCTGGTATGTCTGGATTTATTATGTGATTAATAAAAGAAGGTTGTGTAAATGTATTAACTGTGTTAAAAATGCATACATAAAATGATTTACAGTCAGTGGGGTACCGTTTTTCTTTTATAAATATTTCTTTAGCTGCCGCTCAAGACTCCACTTTTATTTATATTTCCAGTAATAAAAATCAACCCTTAAATTTACTTAACACCCTATACACACAACTTATTAAAAATCAAGTACATAAATAAAATTCTATTTCAAGAAATAATAATTTCTTAAAAATATTTTTTAACAGACTAAAAAAATAAATGTAATTAGAAAATTATCGTCCCAGTCAATTGTAAACGACTAATTTCCTAACACTAAAAAAGTATTTTAAAAACGTGTAAAAATATATGCATCAAAATAGAATTTAAGATCATGCTAGGAACTAACAAATTTTGCGGTATTTCTTACAGTCTTTATTGTTTTTATACTTTTTAAAATATCATTAAAAAAAATAAGACTGCAAATAGCAGCAGCGAGTAGCGAAAAACTATTAGGAGATAACTTCAGACTAGTCATACTCTCAAACCAGTAAGAGGGTATCGGCAGATGAACTTACAGATATTCCAGACTAAATATTTACTTGAAATTAATAAATTTGATGAAAGACAACCTATAGTGACCTATAGAATTTCTGGCAGGATTAGGAAAACATACTTCATCATGTATGGCATCAATATGACGCGCTAAGCAGGAGGGAGGAAAGTGACTAAATATGAAATAGTATTCCTAGTTATTAGAGGAGTTTGTGTTTTCTTTTCTTTGTCCATTTGCGAGTAGAAGTGGTAAAATGCTAGTAGAGCAAACCCTTTCGTCGCTGTAGCACCGTTTTGTTTTATCGGTTTCTCATAACTGTTAAAGGTATTTGGAAAATACGTATTTTTCGTACAAAAAGTGCACAAATATTATTTTTATAACTTTTAAAGATAGTAAGGATGTTCTTGTTGTAGGTTTTAACGGTATTTGATTGTATTTCTTTTCTTAAATATAAAAATATAAATATTAGTTTAAAGTTGCCGGAAAATCCAAATATCGACAGATTATAGTAACCAATTATGGACTATGGACTAATCCATAATTGGTTTTCTTAATCATTTAAAAAGCTTCTAATAAAGAGAAAAAAAGAATGCAGTAATTAAATCATCACTTAGCCAAAATATTCTCATCAAAAAATAACAAGAAGAAAGCGAAAATAAATTTCTATAGAGAAAAATAAAAAAACAAAATAAATCAAAATCAAAAATGCAAAAAGAAAGATTGGGCTTAAGTCAGATTCAGATGATAAGGTTGTGCTGTTTTATACAGACATACAGACAGGCAGCACGATGACTTAATAGGAAATACCGCTCCAGGCTCTAAAATTCGGACAGTATTTTCTGTGGCATGCTGTTTTTAAATAATGCTTAGGGGAAAACATGGATCCAATGCCTTAGGTGTGGGCTCTGTGCACATAATTGCGCAGGTCCGGACTCTGACGCTGGGATCTGTTTTTTTAATTGATTTTTTCTCTGTCATACCGAAGTTTCCGAAGAGTTTTTTGTTAGTTAAGGTTTACTTTTTGGTGTTTATGGTATTCCATATTTGGGGTACCTCTTTCATATTTAGCTACCCTCATCATTTTTTATTTTTTTATCTTAATTAAAAGTGAATAATGTTACCAAAATATTTTACAAAATAATACACAAATGTATGATTGTTAATATTTATTACTACACAAAGTTTTTTATTTTTAATGTTTATGCAAACCACGTGTAAAAAACAAAATGGTTTTCCATATTTGGTAACTTTTCCCTATGTTTCGTGAGGCTACGTAAAAGTCAAAGAAAAGAGAGTCTGTCTTATATATTTATGAAATATGAAAACTACTCAAAAAATCTTTACACGCCACTCTATATAACAGCATGACAGAATCTAATGTTAGGTTTACATTTGACTTTTGTTGCATGATATTTATATCAGACAGAAATGAACACAATAGAAAAAACTATCAGACTAAAATTTTTGACCGTTTACATAACCCAGATTTGTCTGTCTGACATAAATATCATGTAATAAATGTCACATGTAAACTTACCATAAGTAATTAAGTTGTTTACATTTAAATAAACTTGCAGTAAATTCATACTATTACAGGTCCCGATAACGCCAATAGGTACTAACAAAGAATATTGCAGAATTTGCGTATCTATTAATAATTAGGTTAAAAAAATATGTTTAAAAGCCACCTTTCTATGTAAATGGCATTTGCCGTGATCCTTGTTAGGAAAACGACTGTGATATATTTGATACCATATTAGGCGTACAGTGTGATTTGCAGACTACAGTAAAAAGCAAAAGAACGTGTATTGATTGGTTCGAAGCGCTATAGACGGTCATGCAAAACTGTCACATTGTGCCGGACATGGTTGTTCTGGTTAAATTAATCTTTTTTCTTATTGTGCTTTACTAAGGAATTAAAAATGCTAATCAGAACTAACCATTACTTTCGAAATGTCACAGTTTTGCATGGTCCTCTGGTAATTCAAATATTTCTATTTCCATTTGCCTAAAAATTAGTTATACAAATAGAGTCAAATGCTATTTGACTAGTCATAGGGCATTTGCCTAGGCAATTAGCATTTGAAAATTTAAATATATATTATTAGCTCAGGCAAAAGGCATTTGCTTAGGCACAAGTCATTAGCCTAAAATAACCATTTGCCTGCGACATACACAATAATACTAAATGTATTTAGCAATAATATTAATACTCAATAATCTAAATATCAATAATATTATTGCTATAATAAGTAAATAACGGAAAAGGATCAAAATTAGGTTGGTTTAAAGTTTACTTTTTAAATATTATATTTTATAGTAAATGCATTTTACAATTCGCCGCCACTGAGTTCAAACCTTGTGCTCACTCTCTAATAAACCTCTGCATTTTTCGGTATTGTCACACGTCACGAAAAAGCACTTTGAGAAATTAAGACATTAAACAGATATAAATTGTTTAACAGGACATGCTAATTAGAGGACTGTGTTTATGTAATTATTAGGTATTAGAAATAATTGGTACTATTATTTACTAGAATCTAAAAAATAACACCTCTTAGTAATAAAGCTTATCTTCAAAATAAATCAACATAATTTCATAATATTATTTTGTGGCTTTCTGTATGAAAATAACTTTAAAATAAACACTTAAAACATTTTTAACGAATTTAAAAAATAAATAAAAAAAAGGGTCTTACTAAAATAATAAAAAAAGTCGGCTAATACCATGTATAAAGGAAAGAGAGTATAAAAAGCTTTTGCTTATTTAGGTATTAACATTTAGTAGTTTAGGGCATAAGTTATTACCCGACTTAATTTTTCTTTTATATATATATTTTTATTTATTTATTTCTTACTTTTTATTAAAAAGTAATTTTTTTAAGTGTTTATTATTCGTTTTATAGTTTTTTTTTGCTTTCTAATTTATTATTATTATTACTATTAAATCGGTAGATATACACTACAAAATACTACCAATACCTAGCTCTTTCAGAGACTACAGTCAAAAGCACAGGGACGTGTAGTTTGAGAGGTTTGAAACCTTACAGACAATTATGTAAAACTGTCATATTGGGGGAGGTTATGGTTAGTTCTGATTTCTTAAACCTTTTTGTTTTCAATTAATTAATAAAACGAATTAAAAACAAAGAGATTTAACTAACCAGAGCTAACCAGGACCCCGTCATTGATGAATTTTACCCCAAGGTTGTCGATTCTCAATACACCTCTGATGTTTGAGCATATACAAGTCTAGATGCAGCTTTGCCGCACGAACAACGTACGGCAGAGAGAAAAAATAGATCTAGTACCTTTCTCTCTAATATTCACATGTCTTCTTTTTTATTCTTCAAACAATATCTACAGGTCTTGGTATTATAAAAGTAAAAATACAATTTCAAAACTAAAACGAGCCTTACTTAAAAAACATCAGTTCCGCTAGTTAACTTTGACACTGTACGCTGCAAGTCAGGTAACGAACAGCTAAAAACGAGTAAAAAAGAAATGTAGGCCACAAGGAGCCTTCCTGGAATATTGAACAATTCATTGTCCGATTTTACGGTGAGAAGTCTGCAAGAAAATATGAGCCCGATGATGGTGTAATAAAGGTTTATGGTCCTGACGAAAGCAAAGTGATTCTTTTAAATTAAAAGTAAAAGGAAAGGTTCAATGTTTGTTAACTATTTTTTTTTTAAATTAAAACACGAATATTTTTAGTGATCGGTCTTTATTTAAAAGCTTTTCAGCCTGTTGTTATTGTATTATCAAGATAATTAAGGCCATCTTAAAACAACGTTTGCAGTACTTTAATTATATTTTTTTATATACAGTGTGTTTCCTTACTCCGGTACGAAAGTTAAGGGGTGATTCTTATGTCTTTTTATCAAAAAAGTTTTACAAACATATTTCCGGACTTGCTTCATTTCTGAGATACAGGGCGTTAAATAAAAAAAAGTAGGTATTTTTAGTTATCTTAAAAAGTTTCAAGTTTATCGAGTTTAATAAAACTTTGTACTTACATATATTTTTATTGACTGCAAAGTTTTTACAGAATATAGTATACAAAATCAACAATTTTTCTTCGTTTATCGTATTTTTAACAAGCAAAAATTGTTATGAAGCATGACTTTCTTTGAAAAATAAATTTTTGGTCCATTTGTTCTCTTGTAAACCCCATATATCTACTCATTTTATTAGGTAATTAACCATGTTGCAATACATTTTTTTTTAAATCTGAATGACAGATACTTATTTATTAGAGCGAGTGGATAGTAGTAGCTCATTTAGTTAGCAAATACGTAATTAAATAACAGTTATATCTAGGCTTAAACATTTTACCAAAATAAGTCTTTTAAAAATGTTATAGTTTCTTATTATCCTGTATCCTTCAGTTACAGATAAAGTTTCAAATATATTATGATCAAAAATACCACTTACTGTCCTACTTACCTACTTCATCAGGACATTACTATATGGATTACTTTTGGGACCACAGGACCGATGGACTATGGAAATTATTTTTAACTTTCACAAAATTTGCTTAGTGCGGGTCTACTCTGTACTCGGGGAGACCATACAGGCCTCATTAAAACTCCTTACTCTTTTAGTACCAACCCCAAAAACATCTAATGTGCTGAGGAAGTGCATTAAAGTATGTTATACAGAAGTAATTGGTGCCACCCTGGATCTTC
Source organism: Listronotus bonariensis (assembly GCA_014170235.1). Classification (NCBI taxonomy): domain Eukaryota; kingdom Metazoa; phylum Arthropoda; class Insecta; order Coleoptera; family Curculionidae; genus Listronotus; species Listronotus bonariensis. The sequence continues at coordinate 4,374 of JACEGR010010755.1, read as the reverse complement.
CAAGTCTATGAAAGTCGTGGATTAAATCCTGACTGTTACGAGTATTATAATTATGGATTTGTTGATTAGTTTTATACAAGTGAATGTTTTGTTTAATAAACATAAGGCACTGGAAAATATATAAACAGGGAAAGAGTAAAAGCCCCAATTTGATAAAATATGGTCTACATTCCCCCGGTAGTCCAATATTAGCAATTATGCGAATGCGTCTCCTCTGCAATGTAAAAACTTTAGCGGCATGGGCTAAAATGTCCCCATCCAATTAAAGCATAAGATAGTCTTGATGCAAAATTTCCGTGGTAAGCACAGAGTACAACATCCAAGGATACACAGCGAGAAAGACCCCTTATTAAAAACAATGCTCTCGACAATTTTTTTACAAAGATTGTCAATGTGGGCTTCCCAAGTCAGTCCTGAGTCAAGTGTAACTCCAAGAAATACAACTATATTATTAAAAAAGTATCTAATAATAATGTGTTTTCAGATTCTTAAGGACTTACCCTTGGATAGGTTTTGGGCAACTTCCATATAATTAAGGTTCATGCTGAAATGTTGTTGCACTACTCTATTTACTGCCATTGCTGATTCTGCAAACTGCGACAGTTCCCTTGCGGAATTATTCTTCTTTATTACGGATGGGGTATCAAGAGATTAGCGTTGCTAGCACACTTTAGCCATGGATGTTGCAGAACCTGAGCGCAACATATGTAATTTGAAATACAATTTTTATAAATAATATCCATTAAGTATAGTCCAAGATCCGGCTATATAAATGGACCCCTCATCCTTTTTTCTGATGAATTATTTTTTTTTAACAATTAAAGTTTTTAATAAATAAATTCCAGGGGCTGGGCAAACCATATCCTGGCCTGACTCAGTGTGTCTTGACTTTTTTTGTTTGATGTACGGTTTTCGCGTAAATAAATAGAAACCATTTCTCGGCATCAGCTAAAATTCCTATTTTTTTTATCATTGGACAATCCAGGAAGGCTAAAAGCCTAAATACTAACGTACCGTGGGTGTCTTAAGCGAGGTAAGAGGAAGTTTGTTGACACAGGAATTAAATACTTGAAGATTTGGGGGAAGGAAAAGACCTTCGCGGGTAGCAGGTTCCACAATAGAAACTCTAGGGATAAAAGAACGAACGAAATGGGAAGTTCGGGGCCTGTCCAGTTGAACCGTATAAGGATGCATACGCGCGGAACCACGAGTTTCTCTGTTGGGAACCGTGAGTGGAGGAACTATACTGGACAATTCTTCAGAACAGAAGCCATGGAAGTACCTATAAAAAGCGATAAACCTCCCACAGCTCGACGATGGGCAGGATCATTAATGAGACGAATAGCTCTTCTTTGAATAGAATCAAGAATGCTTAGGGTTGTGAGGGACGCCATGCCCCAGATATGAGAACAATATTCCAAGGGAGGTCGGATTTGGGACACATATAAAGTGTATAAATTAGGAGCGGAAAAATACTTTTTGGTTCGAAAGAGAAAGTCAGGTTTAGCTAATAAAGAATAAATAGGAATACAAAAAAATAACTGGTTTCTATTTATTTACGCAAAAATCGTACATCAAACAAAAAAATCTGGAGATTAAATTTTTTTCTAAACTAAACGAGAATTAAGAAAATAATTTTTATTTTCGAAAAATGCAGTGAAGTACCATTCTTTTCTAAAAAATTATTACATTAATACCCTTATGGAGGGAGCTTCGAAACTTAACTCGCACCAACCCCACCTTAGCCCAGGATTTTAAAAGCCAACCCTGTTGTGGCATTATCTACATCTACAGGGTGTTCATTTAAAAACTTTCCACTCAAGTTATCTTCGAAACGAGACAGATTTGAGAAAATCGCCGAAACACGTCAAGATATTTATTGATGGGGAACGCTTTTTACAAAAAATTGGACGGCGCCCCTTTAACCCCTTAACCACCAGGGCCACCACCCCAAAATTCTTAAATGAGAAAGCGGGTCGAGTGATACATCATTTTAAAACTCCTGACAAATACTTTATAACCCTAGAATATGAAGTCAATATCTTCACCTATTACAAAATGGCGGTACTTACATTACTTAAATTACCTAAATACCTGATTTGGCTGGCCTTATTTCCGAAACTAATAAAGTTAGATGTACCTAATGTGGTGTTTTCTTAAAGCTCTTTTAATGGTGATACTGGTAGTAATATACAGGGTAGAAGAAAAGTACATATTTTTTTATTTAAGAACCATGTATATTATTTTACCATTAAAAGATCTTTAAATGAGCTTTAAGAAAATACCACATTATGGTACATCTAACTTTATTAGTTTCGGAAATATGACCATCCAAATCAGGTATTTAGATAATTTTTAAAGTACCGCCATTTTGTAATAGGTGAAGATATTGACTTCATATTCTAGGGTTATAAAGTACTCGTCAGGAGCTTTAAAATGATGTATCACTCGACCCGCCTTCTCATTTAAGAATTTTGGGGTGGTGGCCCTGGTGGTTAAGGGGTTAAAGGGGCGCCGTCCAATTTTTTGTAAAACGTTCCCCTCAATAAATATCTTGACGTGTTTCGGCGATTTTCTCAAATCTGTCTCGTTTCGAAGATAACTTGAGTGGAAAGTTTTTAAATGAACACCCTGTATAAACTCCTCATTGATATAGATTTAAAAAAAATGTGACGTATTATTGTCAGTTTTTAATTATACTATATCAGCCCAGGAGATGGTTTGCCAACCCCGGTAATTTATTTTTTAAACACTCTTACTGTTAAAAAAATCATTAGAAAAAAGGATGAGTGGTCCATTTATACAGACGGATCTTGTACTTGTACTTACATAATAAGATTTTAAATAAAGTAAACAAAAGAGTTTTTTAAACCAAATCAAATGTTCTATTAATATACATTTCTTTGATCTTAATTTGCTTACCTGTTGAGCACTTAATCGCTTTCGGGCATCTTTAATTAGCAAATGTTCAATTAAGTCTTTTGCTTCAGCCGAGATATTGCTCCATTCGGCTTCCGGGAAATCGTATTCGCCTTCCTGGATGCTGTGAAATAAAAGCTCCTGACAAGCATTGCAGTTCTCTCCCTTATCCCAACCACACTCCTCGCCACATTTGCCATAAAAGGGTGGGTAGCCCGATAGCAATATGTAAGCTATGACGCCTAGAGACCAAAGATCACATCTTTTGTCATACGCCTGAGTATCAGAGTCACCGATGAAAGCCTCCACTACCTCAGGCGCCATAAATTCGGCACTACCTACTGGAGTTAATAACTGCGGAGTGGCTAACGGACTGGTTACGCTCGTTTGGAATCTGATTCCCGAACCCAGGTCGAAATCGCAGATCTTGACCGGGCACAGACGATCTTCATAGACGCACAGGATATTCTCCGGTTTAAGATCCCTATGAGCGATACCTTTGGCGTGCATAAATTTTAAAGCTGACGCCACCTCACGGATTATTTCTGCAGCTGCCGCTTCGCTAAAATATTTATATTCCTGTATTCTCCTTAGAAGTTGTCCACCATTTACCTGCAGACAAAATAAACTTTGCGAATTTCTTGTTACACCAATTTCTTTGTTTACTTTTTATTTGGGCCATTGATGAAAATTCAAACACGCAGTGGCAAGTGATTTTTTTGCCTCATTTATAGCTGTAGTTAAAAACGCATTAAAGATCCACCTTTGCCTAGTGTTTGCCGATGTCACTTGCCGGATTCGATGTAAGTCCCAATAATAGCTTTGTTCGCGGGTCTAGTAATGAACTGATTCTGAACTAGAACCGAACTGGTTTAGAATTGTTTTAAAGCGCATGTCTAGTTATTTATTAGTTCGGAATTTTTATTTACCGCGAACGATTTTCTATACAGCTGAGGATGTATTCTAACCTAGCCTTCTGGTTAGAATTTTTATGGTTAAATTGGATACTAAACAAAAAAATAATTAAATTCAGACAAAAAGGTACATTTTTATGCTATCGAAAGCCACTCGAGGTCTCTCGGCGGAAGACGAGGGATTCCCTGCCTCCTCTCGTTTTTAACATAAGTATGTGTATTTAACTAAAGATAAAATTTAAACAACAAGAAATGATAAATTCTTGAAATATTGTCTATATTTTTAATTAAATCTTTATTTATTTTATTGCATACATACATTCATGCGGAATACAATTAAAAATCCTTTGTTTATATACGCTCAGAATCACAAAAATATAAAAAAATATTCAACAGGTATATTAACCTGCATAAAAAGTGGCAGAAACAAATAAACTGTAATACAACGGTTTATTTCTGTACCACAAAAACAGAAAACAGCAGACCATGTCGACAATGCGCATGAAATTCCGAACTGAACTTTTAGTTCCAACAAAAATCC
>JACEGR010010754.1:0-17745 GCA_014170235.1 Listronotus bonariensis | reverse complement strand
TATGCACAGTTAATAACCTCTGTATCATCAGATGGTGTTCTTTAAAGCTTAGGTTCTGATCTCATTCTTCATTTGGGAATGATGACCATTTCAAAACCGAAAGATAAGTAGATGATATTATTATATTCTCACACTATTTTGCACTGTGACGAAAAGAATGAAACTTTTACACAGAAAGTTCTTTCTGATCCTTCTCGATATAAATTATCAGAATATACAGACAATAGGTGCTAGATGGTTACTAGCGATGACTCAGAAAAACAACATCTGCACTATTATGACGTACTCTTAAATCGGTAAAAGGTTTAAACTGCGTAATCATATGAGATATACTTATACCATGAAGCTTGTACTATGCAGTTGAAAACTAAACTAAAAGATACTATGATTATTTAATAAAGAACCGTAAAGCTTACCATTTTGAACGGTAAAATATTGTTAGTAGATCACGTTTGATCAACTGTAATAAAATGTTCATACTGGTTGCAAACATTTTTAAAAACGACAACCAATGGGGGCTGAATGCTCTTAACAAAAGCCATTTAAAATTCCAGCCTAAAAACTACTATTCAATACACGGCATTCCATAGCCAAAAAGTTTTTGTGTAACTGGGGATTGAAACAGAATGCCGAGGTAACCAAAGTTTCTCTAAAGAAATCCCGAAGGTCGGAGATGTCTCAGTAATACCCAAATTGATTTTTGAGTTCTTTAAATACCGAAACACCATTTTGAGTGCGGCTATAAATAAAAATATTTTGTTTAGGCACATACAATATCACAACTTTGCAACATATTCCAGAAGCTTGTATTTATATTAATAGTCTTCTAAATAATATAAATCCTGTAATTCTGTGCGGTTCGCGAGGAACAGACAAATATACACATTTATATCCTATAACGTAGAAAAATAACAAGACATTATACTAACACTTTGTCAATAAAAACATAAAAATATCAACAACAAACAGGCTCGTCCACCTTCATGCTCACACCTCTATACCAAAGTACTGACACTACACCTGGCTGGAGCACAGGTCACTAAATCGTGGGTGTATTCACTCACGTGGTAAGAGAGATGCTTGGGCATCTGTAGCTCTGGGATGGCTCCAGATTATAGTTGCAGTAAAATATAATGAAAACTCATATGTATTTACTCAGTTTCAACTGATGATCATTTTTCAAAGAGAGAAAAAGAGAGAAGAGAAGAATATATAAACTGTGGAGAATAAAATTTGTTAATGTAACTACTTACAAATTTTAATAATGCAGTTACTGCCACTATGCAAAGAAATTCTCACTTATACCAAAAAAATGGCATGCGGTTAACATTTGTACTGACCGATACTATATCCCATGTTGCAGCCAAACAAGCGACGAGGCAACTCCAGTTGGGCCGCGATGGTACCAAACAAGATCAGTGAAAAGTACATCACTGGCCGCGAATTTGCACGCATGACAAGGCGTCAGTTTCAATTTTTCTATTATTGTGGTATTTGCTTTACACCATATTGCAAGCTAATACACCTAGCAGGTATTGTTCTTTTATACTGTTCCATTTATTGGCAGTTCTACTGACTCATACCCGCGTGCCAGCAATAAATGGACTTAATTATAAAAACACCTCTAAAAACATAACGAAGGAACAAAAGTTTAAAAATTGGTGTTTGATAAGAAAAATACAAAAAGCTTAACAATAAATTTCTACGCTGATTTGGGTGGTTGCCAGCTATTTCTTTTGCGATATCGGCCGAGGAAATTGGTTTTTGGTCAAAATTCTGAAACTCAATAATCTAACTTAATGAGGTGCTTACCGAAAATATTTATAAATTAGCCATAGTCAGCTTTGAAATTCAAACTTATTATATGTTATTTATTACCCTTACCATTATTATTTTTTATTGTACAAAATAAATTAAAAAAGTCATTGTTTGGTTAATTCGGTAGGTAGTTTCATCAACTGACGATTACTATTTTATTTGTTTATTTATTGTCAGTTTATATATTTTATTTTCGTTATTGCTAGATATCATCTAAAATTTTTACATCTCATATGATATAAATAGGGTACGACAATAGGTATGCTTCTTTGGGTCGAATACCCCAACAAAGTCATTTATCAAAATCTAAAATGCTTCTTAAAAATACCACATTGATGTTCGTCCACTAGTTTCGGAAATAGTGACATTCAACATAAATAATTTTAAATTATTTCCTAGAAAGCGTAATAGAGATAATTTTCTCACTTTATTTAACGTATAAAATAAACAAAAACACAGCCTTGTTGGGTAGAGTCTCTGTAGAATCCACAATCTTCATCAGAACGTTTTTATTTCTTAGATAGTGGTATCAAACATACTTGGTTTAAATGGAAAACCCAAATATAAAAATATCTAAGGCTCAAACTGGTTGTGAAAGTGGGCAAAATGGCAATCAGCAAAATCGACGTTGAAAAGGCAAAATCTCGACAGTAGCGAGACTCGGAAACACAATTAACAGCTCATTATTTCAACCTTTAATTCTTTTGTAAACGTTATGCCAACTATAGAATAAATTGTTGCAAGATTATGTCGCCATAACTCTTTAATTTTATATACTACGATGTAGTTTGGAGTAGCCTACTTGAAATACAGCATGAGCTGGTTGTACCAAAGTTGCTATTAAAATAATGGATTTCCTATCCCATTGGGTATCGGCGTTCAAGGATAAGCGGAGTTTCTATAAAATAAATGATTGTAGGCGTTTCCTTTTACTGCTTCAGACAGCTCAGAGGGTACACTCAGCTTTTGGGCCGACTATACAAAAATGTTACCACAAAATACTAGGTGCGATAAGTTTATAATGTGAAACTGTAGATTATTATTAACGACAAAACACAGAACATACATTGCAACACAGGTTCTCACAAACACTATAGTAACTTAAAAACGGGCCTAAAGCAAAAGCGGGTCATTATCAGCGTGAAATTATAAGAAGTTAACACATCGCCGATATCATGCGAAAACTTCCCACAGTACTTATTCGTTTCGTTGAAACAGCCAGCTGGGTCATTTCAGTAGTTGCTGTACCACCGCTGATGCCATTTAGGTTCCATTCTGGGTGGAATGTCGGCTTCAAGCTCGCAAAGTGGCATTAGTTTTGAGTGATTTACGGTTTCTCTTATCTGTGTCGTGTCGCACACATTTGTTATTCTTAAATAATACATAGTTGTATTTCGCTTGATGCGCTGAAGCGTTCAGGAAAACCAAAATCAATTCGTTCATCACCTTTTGTATTATACATAATGGTTGATAGCGATGTCACCATGATACATTTGACTCCACGTCAACGTTTTCGTGAAAATCCCAAACTGTTTACTTAAAATTTTTAAAAACCCCACACAATTAACTCACTATTCTCACTTCCAAGTTTCGACGGTGGCAGACTCAAATACGAAACGTGTCGGCCTTTTGTTCTTTTCAGTAACTTGAGTTTTGAAAGAGAGCTTGGGAGATTTTCATTTATTAAATGATTAAAGCACCATCACTCACAACTGCCAAATCGACCATAACGATATCCCACGAGCGTTCTGACGAATTAACACCTGATGAGCGCAGCGCTTTGACTCGTCAACAATAGTCCGGGCGAACGCGTCATTTCGTCGGGCAGCCACCACGTTCATTTAGTCTTATAATGCACGCATTGGTAAGGTTACAGTCATGAAATTACGCGTTTAAACACATGCCTGGATCAGGCGGTTTCGTGACCTCAGGTTTTCATAATTTTTTTCTCAAAGATTGGAGCTCATTACAGCCGTTGACCTACTTTGTGTCATGCATAGATTACACTCATTATCATTAAAGTCACCCCTTTGCCCCATTTTGCCTGGGGCTGTGCGAGATCCTTGAAAGAAACGCATCCTGTGAGAGGCAACATTGGTGTCGTGTCATTGCCTAGTAAATTCTCCTCCTCACCACAAAAAGTTAAATGGGAGTGGCGTCATGATACACACCCAGCTTAAATTTGTCTTTCCTTTATCTTTTTTAAATGGTCCAGTACTTTCCAGTTGTTCATTATACTCTTACTTTCGTATTTAAAATAATAAAATAAAATTCAGTACGAGAGTACCATAAATGCACATTCAGCCAGCTTACCTCTCGGTTTGCTGAAAACGACCTAATTTCCGTTTTCATTTGCCTTGAACACTCTTTGGTGTCATTTCATTTTCATTTCAAATGGGAAAATCGGGTGCACATTAACTAAAATATCATTTCTTTCCTTTACATGCACAAATTGTACCTGGTTATTTGCGATTGATCGATTGCAGTAATAATAAAACTAATGATATATATATATATATATATATATATATATATATATATATATATATATATATATATATTATATATATATATATATATATATATATATATATATATATATATATATATATATATATATATATATATATATATATCATTATTATTAGTTTTTATTATTATATATCAATCTATCCGCAAATAGCCAAATTTTAAATTTATTGGCACATGAAACCAAAGGAAGAAATGGCTCAATTTATGCTAACTTGATTTTTTTAGTTAATGTCGCAATTTTCTATTTAAATAAGTAGAAATGTACCAAGTGTTCAAATTTAAATAAGCAAATTAAGGTCGTTTTCAACTAAACCGAAAGAGGTAGAAAACAACTGAATCCATTAAATAATGCACATTTATGTGATATACCTACGTACTGAATTTTATTTTGATATTTTAAAAAATACGAAAGTTATATGGGCTATAGTGAATTTTCTTGGAAAGTACTGGACCGATTTTAAAAACTAAAAAGTCATAAGGAGATAATTTAAAGGCCTTTAGGATAATGTATCACTAGACGCCCTTTCCCATTTTAACTTTTTGTGGTGGAGGGAGGGGATATTCCTAAACAAGTAACTTTTGACACAAAAATGTGCCTCCTCTAAGAGTGCATTTCTTTAAAGTCCCTTCCTCCTTTTAATTTTAAAAACAAATAAATTTAAAAAATTTAACTTTGTAATATGAAATTGATGCATAAATACTATACATATTTTAAAGTAAAATTAACAGCTGCTAATGGGCTCCATCTTGAGAAAAAATTAAATATTGTGCCAGAAATCGCAAGGGTTGAAATCACGAAACCCGCCTAGTCCGATACCCGAAACATGTGTTTAAGCCTTATGGTTTCATGACTGTAACCTTTACCAATTATGGCCAAATGTTTATAAATTGCATGTGAAACATTGTGGTTAACTTGCCCGACAAAAAAGTGACACGTTCGCCCAGTTAGACACTCGAAATATTTGATATTGACAGGCTGGGTTAAAGCGCCGCTTCGATATATGTCGGTATGATATTCGTGGTAGACTCGTCGAAAGAAACCTCAGTAAAAAGAAGATATGTTCTGAATTGATTTGGCGGATTTATTTAATTGATGGTATTTATTTGGGTACGCGCCAAATATGATCATTTAATAAATAAAGAAAAATCTCCAAAACAACATTTTCTTTCAAATAAGTTACTAGAAAAATTAAAACCGACGTTTCGGTGGCAAGTCTGCCACCGTTGTCAAGCTAAAATTGAATAAAAAAATGAAAGTTAATTATTATTAAGTTTTAAAATTTTAAAAATTTAAGCTTTAGTTTTAGGATTTTCTGAAAACGTTTGACATTAAAGGTCAAATGTTGTATCATGAGTGACATAAATAACTGGTCCTTGTGTATTTATTATTTATAATACAAAAAGGTGATGAGTTAGTTGATTTTGAGTTTTCCTGAAGACACTTCAGCATCAAGCAAAGGTAACTATGTATTATTTAAATTAACAAATATTGATGCGACACATTTACGGATAAGAGAAACCATGGCATGCTAAAATTTTCGTACCGCTTTTGCGGCAGGCTTGGCGGCAGGCTTGTCATTTTCCAGTTTACACTTTAAATGCGTCGGTCGAAGCCTCGCCTCGTGTAACATCAGCGGTGGGGAGACACGTAGCTTACTGAAATGACTAACTGGCGGTATTTCAACAAGAAACGAATAAAATTATATTGGGAGTTTTCGCATGACCTGTCTTTAAATCGGCTATTCCACGATAACTCTTATAATTTCCTTACTCTGTGATAATATGTACGTACTTTCTTTAAATTTGCATTTTTTAGAACAAGTTGCCTTTGCTAGTGTTTTGTGAAATTCTGTGTTTTTAATGTATGTTCTGTGTTTTTATGCGTTAGCTAATAATCTACAAGTTTCACGTGCATAAAATTTATCACACTTACAAGCTATTTTAGTGAATAACATTTTTTGTATAAGTAAGAACATTTTAAAAGCGCAAATTCGGTACCCTTTGAAAATAATACAAAAAAACATAAAAAGGCCGCCTACAATCGGACTATTTTATAGAAAGGCTCCGCTATCCTTTACAGAGACGCGCCGATACACTATGGGATAGAAATCCATTATTTTGGCCAAAAGCAACTTTGAAATTTTAATGGCTCATGCTGTGTATTTCAAAGTAGATACTCCAAACTACATGTAGGTACGCAAAATTATAAAAGGATATGACGACTTCTATTGGGGTAATAAGAAACTTGAAAATGTATTTTAACTAAACATAAATATACAACATTTATTCTACTTAGTTTATTATTAGCCTTGTTTACTAAAAAAATTAAAAGAGTTTAAATAATAAGAGCTATTGTTGTGTTTCCGATGCAGTTTCGCGAAGTCTCGCTACTTTTGTCAAAGATTTTTTTACCTTTTTCTTTATCAGTTTTTGTACTTACAATTGCCTTCCTACTTTTTGCTACTTCCGACTGTAAGGACAGATACAAGATATTTTTATAATTTACAAGGTTTTCCATTTTAAAATTAAATATGTTTTGTCCTACACTATATATCCTAAAAATAAAAGCATTCTGATGAAAGATATGGATTCTACAGAATCTACCCAACAAAACTGTGTTTTTATTTATTTTATACGTTAAAAAATAAAAAAGTTGGAAAGATGTATCTCTATTACGCTTCTAAGAATAATTTAAAATTATTTTTCAGATTTGGATGGTCATATTTCCGAAACTAATTGAGATAGACACATCAAATGTAGTATTTTTTTAAAGCATTTTAAAAGATTTTTTTGATGGTGATATAACATTTAGGAGTATTCCATTTAAAAAATCATACCTATTGTCGTACCCTGTATATCATATGAGATAATAAGACTAGGTGGTATCTGTAAAATGGCAAAAGCTGTAGATACTGTATATAAATGAAATAAATAAATAATAAATAAAAAATAAATAATCATCGGATTACTGATTAGAATACTACCGAATTAACCAAACAAGCTGACATTTTAGTTTATTTTGTACAATAAAAATAATAATGTTAAGGGGTGTAAATTAATAATAACATATAATAAGTTTTAGGTTTCAAAAAGCATTTGTAATAATTTATAATATTTTTCCAGTAAAAAGCACCTCATTTTAAGTTAGATTGGTAAGTTTCAGAATTTTGACCAAAAAAATTAATTTCTATCCCATAGTGCGATGACCAGCTGCATCAACCGGCATATCATAAAAGAAATATAGCAAAAGCGGCCGCGAAGTCAAGCATGCCGATTTATTTGATTTAAACTTTTTTGTGATTTTTTCTTATCAAAGAGCACCGAATTTACATTTTTAAACTGTTCCTTCTACACTTTCATTTATGTTTTTTTTTTAAGAGTGTTTTATAATTAAGTCCATTTTATTACTGGCGCAGGCACTGATTATGTGAAGGTCAATTAAGGACTGCCAATAAAATGGAACAACAATAAAAGAACCATACCTATAGGTGTAATCAAGCTTGCGAAATATGGTGTAAAAATAAATACCATATTGTAATAGAAATCAAGAATGTTAAAATTAAACTGACGCCACTTTGTCGCAGATAGATGCAAAATTCTCACGTAGTGATGGTACTTTCACTGATCTTGACAGGTTTAAAAGACCATCACTTGAGAAAGTAGCCTGTGTGAATGGAGATTGCCTCGTCATTGTTTTGTCTTTAACATGGGATATAGTATCAGTCCAGGAGCGTAACTACAAATGTTAACCCTTATGCCATTTTTTTTTTGGAGATATAAATTGAAGTGGATTTCTTTTATATCCAAGTAGCAATGTACATTATTAAAATTTGTAAATGGTTACATTAACAAATTTTATTCTCCACAGTTTATTATGTTATTTACCTTCTCTTCTCTCTTTTTTTTTCTCTCTTTTGAAAAATAGATAATAGGGTTGGAAAAAATATACAAACTGAGTAAATACATATAGGGTTTCATTTTATATTTTGCCACCTACTTTTAACTATAATCACAAATTATCAGAATACCCAGATGCGAAACTAAGCGTGTTCGTTGAAATCTCTCACCACTATCGTCTCTCCCACTGCGTGGTGGATATACACCCCCACGATTTAGTACGTGGCCTAATGCTCATCTAGGTGTCAGTTAATCCCATACTTTTGTTGGTATAGAACGTGAGCATAAGTTGGTTAATTCGTGTTTAGTTGCTTGGTAAACTTTTATGTTTTTATTATTAAAGTGTTAGTATAATGTCTTGTTACATTTTTTCTACCGTTTAATATGGGATATAAATGTGTATATTTATTCTGTTCCTCCATCACCGGGAGCGGATTACTTTTTAAATTCCCAAAGGACCACTATTATTTTAAGACTATTTAATATAAATACAAAGCTTTTTAAAATTACTTAGATATGTTACTAAAGTTATTGATATTAATCAGTATGTGCCTAAACTAAAAATATTTTTTTATTTATAGCCGAACTGCCATTTAAAAGGCTATATTTCAAATTTAAAAATGAGGTGTTTTTTCAGTATTTAAAAAATTTCATACTTCAAAAAAAAAAATCAATTAGGTTTGGGTATTACTAAGGCAACATCTCCATTGCTTTAAAAGATTGCGTCGGGATTTCTTTAGAAACTTGTGTTACTCGGCATTCAATTATTCTGTTTCAATCCCCAGTTACACAAAACTTTTTAATATGGAATACCATTAATTAATTGAATAAGTAGTTTTTAGGCAAGGTTTTTTTTTAAATGGCTTTTTGTTAAACATTCTAAACCCCCATTAGTTTAATCGTTTTAAAAATGTTTTGTGCAACCAGGTATAGACATTTTATTACAGGTTGATCCAAACGTGACATCTACTAACAATATTTTACCGTTCAAAGAATGGGTAAAACTTTTAGTTTGTAAATTCCTCAATTAGTGTATTAATATTTTGTTCCGTTTTCAACACATAAACAAAGCTGCATAATTAGTTACTATAAAAGTATATCTCTCCTTAGCGCCTTGGTGCGGTTTAACCTTTACAAATTTAAAGTATTACGATCCATACATTGGTGCAGATGTTCCATTTATTCTTTCTGAAGGTCATAGAAACAAGTAACCGTAATTTGCCGCACTTTCGCATCTGTATATTCTGATAATTTGTGCTATAATCCAGAAGGGATAGAAAAAAAACTTTCTGTATAAAAGTTTCATTCTTTTCATCTACAGTCTCACCTTAGTGCCGTAGGTAGGTATAATGAAAAAGTATAATAATATCTACTATCTTTCAGATTTAAGTGGTCATATTTCCAAAACTATGAAAGATAGATCAAATTTAAGCTTTTAAAAGACCTTTTAGATGATGATACAGGGTTATTTTATTTAAAAAAGTTTACTTTTTCATTTTTATTGGGTTTTTATTAGTTATTTTAAAAAGTATGTAACTTTTAAAAGGACGTTTTCTTCTATCTCTTCTTGGTTCTAGACACAAATTATCAGAATACCCAGATGCGAAAGTGCGGCGAAATACGCTTACTTGTTTCTATGACCTTGAGAAAGAATAAATGGTAAAATCTGCACCAATGCATGGATCGTCATATTCTTTAATTTGTAAAGGTTAAACTGCACCAAGGCGTAAGAAGAGATAGACTTTATAGTAATTCATTATGCCGTTTTTATGCTGAGAAAACGGAACAAGAATAATACACTATTTGAAAAGTTTAAATTTTTCTTTATTAAAAATATTACTAAACTAAAAATTTTACCTATGCTTTGAAAGGGTAAAATATTGTTAGTAGATGTCACGTTTAGATCAATTTGTAATAAGATTTCTATACCTGGTTGCACAAAACATTTAAAAACGATTAAACTAATGTGACTAGAATGTTTAACAAAACGCCATATTAAAAAAAACGTTGTCTAAAAACTGCTTATTAAATTAATTAAAGTGTATTCCCGTTTTACTAGTCTAATTGTTTAATAAAAGTTTGATAAAATGAAAGCAGAATTGTCTGTATTTCTTGATGATATTAGCTTAAAAATATTGTCGGCACAGGTAGCGTTTAATAGACGTTTCATTGCGGATGACGAGATGGAAATAAATTTATGATCTCCGCACAATTTATATTTCATCAGAATGCTTTTATTTTTAGGATATATAGTGTAGGACAAAACATATTTAATTTTAAAATGGAAAACCTTGTAAATTATAAAATATCTTGTATCTGTCCTTACAGCTCGGAAGTAGCAAAAAGTAGGAAGGCAATTGTAAGTACAAAAACTGATAAAGAAAAAGGTAAAAAATCTTTGACAAAAGTAGCGAGACTTCGCGAAACTGCATCGGAAACACAACAATAGCTCTTATTATTTAAACTCTTTTAATTTTTTTAGTAAACAAGGCTAATAATAAACTAAGTAGAATAAATGTTGTATATTTATGTTTAGTTAAAATACATTTTCAAGTTTCTTATTACCCAATAGAAGTCGTCATATCCTTTTATAATTTTGCGTACCTACATGTAGTTTGGAGTATCTACTTTGAAATACACAGCATGAGCCATTAAAATTTCAAAGTTGCTTTTTGGCCAAAAATAATGGATTTCTATCCCATAGTGTATCGGCGCGTCTCTGTAAAGGATAGCGGAGCCTTTCTATAAAATAGTCCGATTGTAGGCGGCCTTTTTATGTTTTTTTGTATTATTTTCAAAGGGTACCGAATTTGCGCTTTTAAAATGTTCTTACTTATACAAAAAATGTTATTCACTTAAAATAGCTTGTAAGTGTGATAAATTTTATGCACGTGAAACTTGTAGATTATTAGCTAACGCATAAAAACACAGAACATACATTAAAAACACAGAATTTCACAAAACACTAGCAAAGGCAACTTGTTCTAAAAATGCAAATTTAAAGAAAGTACGTACATATTATCACAGAGTAAGGAAATTATAAGAGTTATCATGGAATAGCCGATTTAAAGACAGGTCATGCGAAAACTCCCAATATAATTTTATTCGTTTCTTGTTGAAATACC
Organism: Listronotus bonariensis; assembly: GCA_014170235.1. Taxonomy (NCBI): domain Eukaryota; kingdom Metazoa; phylum Arthropoda; class Insecta; order Coleoptera; family Curculionidae; genus Listronotus; species Listronotus bonariensis. The sequence goes on along the minus strand of JACEGR010010754.1, from coordinate 6,373 downwards.
GCCAGTTAGTCATTTCAGTAAGCTTACGTGTCTCCCACCGCTGATGTTACACGAGGCGAGGCTTCGACCGACGCATTTAAAGTGTAAACTGGAAAAATGACAAGCCTGCTGCCAAGCCTGCCGCAAAAGCGGTACGAAAATTTTAGCATGCCATGGTTTCTCTTATCCGTAAAATGTGTCGCATCAATATTTGTTAATTTAAATAATACATAGTTACCTTTGCTTGATGCTGAAGTGTCTTCAGGAAAACTCAAAATCAACTAACTCATCACCTTTTTGTATTATAAATAATAAATACACAAGGACCAGTTATTTATGTCACTCATGATACAACATTTGACCTTTAATGTCAAACGTTTTCAGAAAATCCTAAAACTAAAGCTTAAATTTTTAAAATTTTAAAACTTAATAATAATTAACTTTCATTTTTTTTTATTCAATTTTAGCTTGACAACGGTGGCAGACTTGCCACCGAAACGTCAGTTTTTAATTTTTCTAGTAACTTATTTGAAAGAAAATGTTGTTTTGGAGATTTTTCTTTATTTATTAAATGATCATATTTGGCGCGTACCCAAATAAATACCATCAATTAAATAAATCCGCCAAATCAATTCAGAACATATCTTCTTTTTACTGAGGTTTCTTTGACGAGTCTACCACGAATATCATACCGACATATATCGAAGCGGCGCTTTAACCCAGCCTGTCAATATCAAATATTTCGAGTGTCTAACTGGGCGAACGTGTCACTTTTTTGTCGGGCAAGTTAACCACAATGTTTCACATGCAATTTATAAACATTTGGCCATAATTGGTAAAGGTTACAGTCATGAAACCATAAGGCTTAAACACATGTTTCGGGTATCGGACTAGGCGGGTTTCGTGATTTCAACCCTTGCGATTTCTGGCACAATATTTAATTTTTTTCTCAAGATGGAGCCCATTAGCAGCTGTTAATTTTACTTTAAAATATGTATAGTATTTATGCATCAATTTCATATTACAAAGTTAAATTTTTTTAAATTTATTTGTTTTTAAAATTAAAGGAGGAAGGGACTTTAAAGAAATGCACTCTTAGAGGAGGCACATTTTTGTGTCAAAAGTTACTTGTTTAGGAATATCCCCTCCCTCCACCACAAAAAGTTAAAATGGGAAAGGGCGTCTAGTGATACATTATCCTAAAGACCTTTAAATTATCTCCTTATGACTTTTTAGTTTTTAAAATCGGTCCAGTACTTTCCAAGAAAATTCACTATAGCCCTTATAACTTTCGTATTTTTAAAATATCAAAATAAAATTCAGTACGTAGGTATATCACATAAATGTGCATTATTTAATGGATTCAGTTGTTTTCTACCTCTTTCGGTTTAGTTGAAAACGACCTTAATTTGCTTATTTAAATTTGAACACTTGGTACATTTCTACTTATTTAAATAGAAAATTGCGACATTAACTAAAAAAATCAAGTTAGCATAAATTGAGCCATTTCTTCCTTTGGTTTCATGTGCCAATAAATTTAAAATTTGGCTATTTGCGGATAGATTGATATATAATAATAAAAACTAATAATAATGATATATATATATATATATATATATATATATATATATATATATATATATATATATATATATATATATATATATATATATATATATATATATATATATATATATATATATATATATATATATATATATATATATATATATATACAGTATGATTCCGAATTAATAAATTATATGCAACACATGCATGAAGTGCCTTTTTACTCACTCAATATGTCCACTTGACCACCTATTATAGTTGGGGCCAAACCATTCATTCTGAAAGCAATGCCACCAAGTACACAAAAAAATGATAAGCACATAGCCTTTGACAGAGCCTGATTACATATTTTTTGGATAAATTAAACAAAAACATTTCTAAATACGTATCACGTACTACTCTTATTTTGTCTCTGTCCTGCCATAAAACCTAACGCGTGGCGTGAGGAACCAAAAACTCGCCGTGTTTAATATTTTATTTAATTTAATTTAATTTTTTATAAAAGGGTTTGTTTACATTATGTTTTTTGCCTACTTTGCGTCATTGCTTTTAGAATGAATAATGTCTGGCACCAACTATACTTGAATTTTATTTTAATATACTAACTACCTAATTTTGAATTATTTAGGGCATATCTTTACTTTCCGTCAGCAGCGTTTCAATCCACGCCTACTACGATTAAATAAATAATAATAATAATAAGATCAAATCGTGACAGTTTCACCCAAATTGTAATTAACAAATGAATTGTGTGTAAAAATAGTAAAAGTATTCAGCCAGCAATGCTAAATATTATTATTATTATTATATTCTAAAAATAAATTGCACCTCTTGCAACACCAATTATTTTAACTTATTTTTGCTGTAATTGTAAATATTTGACATTGACTTTTGCTTTTTATTGTTATTTTTTAGTTGTAATAATAAGTTTTTAAGCGATTTTATGATTAAAGTAGTAATTAACTAAGTAGGAAGGTGTTCAATTTCAAATAGGAGAATGCGGGGTAATTTATACTGAGCAGTAATAAAATAAACATCAATATAAATATTTTATGCGTTATTTGTTTTCTGGGAGACTAAATTTAAACAAAATATTATTTGGCTTTTCTCCAGAAGCATCTTATTCTGAGACATCCTGTAAAAGGGTTTTTTATATTTTTCTATTAAAAAAATAAATATGACATAGTTAGGAAGCTAGCAGCCTTAAATAATTAATTTAATAATTATTGTTTAATAAAAAAAAAACATTAATATTTACCTCTTACTTTCTTCCTTTAGAAACAGGAAAAAGTTAATGAGATTTGGGCAGGTCCTTTCCCAGTATCCTGTGATAGAGTGTCACTTTTTGGGTGGAGGGGTTATTTTGGTGCCTTTTTACATTACCATAAATGTCACTTGAGATTGGAAAAAATGAGGGGGTTGAAGCAAATCTCACCAAATCTCACTAGGCGGAAGGGAGGTTCAAAAATGAAAAAAAACGCCTCACGTATGAACGCCCCCTTGAAAGAATTTATAAGGTGTGAAATTTTTCGATTTTTTTTAATTGAAAATTATTTTACATTATTCTTTATAACGGCAAAAATACTAATGCAAAATGTTTGTCATATACAGTGTGTCCCAGGATAGATAATACACGACGATAAAATGGACCAACAATTTTTGAATTTTGGAACTTAAAAACTAAATTTTGGAACAACCGTTACCATGGTACAATAGTGATAAATTCAAAATTTTACTCTAATTGGTATTATACTAATATACTATATAACTCAAAATATATAAAATTCCCCGGAGCTAACTACTAAGCTTTAAAAAATGTAATTGTCAATTATTTACATTAGGCATTACCTATAACTTAAATAATGTAATAATTTCAAATATTTATTTTAAAATCTCCGCTTTAAATCAAGTATTTTAAAAACGGTTAATGAATAATTTAAAAACTAAACAAAATATATATTTTTTAAATTTTAATTCTTTTACTAAACAAAATATATATTTTTTAAATTTTAATTCTTTTAGTTTAAATTTTTACATAAAATTGAATTTTCTAAACAACATTTACTAATACAATTTTGTCCTATTTTTTAGATAGGGGTACTTTACTCTTGGTCATTTTTCATATTTTTAGTTATAACTCACCCTGTATATTACCAACCAAAGTAAAATTTTGTATTTATTAGCTTTGGACCATTCGACCAGTTTTCCCAAAAAGACGTTTAAGATTTCCAAAACTTTTGGTTCATTTGTTCTCTTGTAACACCTATCCTGGAACACACTGTACAGTATGTCCACGGATTAACGATACCTGTAATATTTTTAAAACTAGATACCCAATTAAATACCTAACATGAACATGAAAAGGTAATTAAAAGCGTATAATATTTTTTATTGGTTATTGCTTGTAGAAAAAATTAAGGCTAATAAACAAAATCTTAAATAAAAATATTTTTCTTTAATTTACTATTTTTTTTTAATAAAAGCTCTAAAATGAATCGTCTTATTATATACAGGGACATTTAAAATTGTGAAGATACTATTTGGGCAAATAAAAAAATTCAGTTATAAATATTCTTGTACCTACTAATTTTCAACTTTTTGTTAAATAAATATTTACTTTTGTATTATTCTTACATAAATATTAACTACACCTAAAAGGGTTGCTTATAAAAAGTAAAATAAATTGTTTATAAACAAAGAACCATTTCTTTTTCAGTTTACACTCAATTTTTTTAATAATCATATGCGATAAAAAAAAATATTGTACTTTTTTTAAATATTTTCTTAAAAATATTAATTAATACTTTTTTAATCAGATTTTTATTTTTTAAGTTACATTGTTTGAACCATAGGTTGTTAACGCGATTGTAGCATTATTTTTATAAAGAATAACTTTTTTTATATTAAAAATGAAAAATACTGGTCCATCCGTGGACACACGGTGCAGGGTGTTTTTTTTTGGTTTGGGATTATAGGGTACAGGGTAAACGGTAAGAGTAGGGATGGCAACAATATATCGATTATTTTTAAATATCGATATATCGGAAATCAAATATCGATAATCTTTATCGATATTTAACTTCTCTATATATCGATATCGAATTTTTTCGATATTTGTGGTAAATAAGTCTAAATTTAAAAGAGTTTTTTTCACTTAAATTTTTAAAACTGTCAAAAATGTTCTACAGTAAAATAAAAAAAATACTAAAATATCAAGGTAATTTTTACTATTATGCTGCATTTGTTTACCCACTACCTGTTAACAAAAATAATGTAAATTGTAACAGATAATTTATCGATATTTTTTTCTCTTAAATATCGATATATTGCTCTTCGATATATCGAATAATCGATATTGGCCAAAACGATATTTATTGATATTAATATATCGAGGTTTTTTTTTAATTTGACATCCCTGGGTAAGAGATATAAAAAAAAATCTTATCCCCTTCTCTTTCTAGGTGTTTAGTTTAATGGCGCAATCAAATCTACGCCTAACTTGATTGGTTTTAAGGATACAGACTGATTCTACGTCCATTTTTATTGTCTCTTTAGTCGGACATTTATACAATCTATAAATACAAAAGTTTCATGACTTTTTACGTAGAATTCAGTGGCGTATTTAAAATAAATATGAATGTTTTAATTTTTGTGATATTAACAAATGTTACATTTTTTTTAAATGGGATACCCTGTATCCGAGTATCATTTTTTCTTACGATTGCAACAATATATAACACTTAATATTTTACTTTGTTTTAAGCAGCTTAACTAACAAGAAACTCGACAAAATTTGAAAAACATTTTGTATCTCCGAAACGAATCAGGTTAGTCTTGATTTACTTTCAGCACTGAATTTCTTTCGAAAATCGAAACCGAGATTATGCAATCAGATTTGTCATATCTCTTTTAGTTTTCGCTATACCCTGCAAGGTCAATGAAAAGGCTCCATCCTGTACATATCACAAATTATCATATCATGATACAAAGATTACAAGAAGGTAGGATCAACAGCGATTCTAAATTAGTTCGTTTTGCGCATGACGTAGCAATGTGACTTTTTCGGCGCAATATTTAAATTTAGGTCCTAAAAAAGCCTGCAATGTTTGTGAACTTCGGTCATTTTTAACACGCTTTTATTAACTTGGGTTGTAACTATCCATCTGGCTATCTATGTAACGGAATCTTTGAGCCTAATTTTAACCAACTTCCAGCTATTCGATTTCTTTGAAACTTTGCACACTTATTAATGACCCAAGACAATGCAATAATCTGCAAACAGTATCCTGTTATCTTGTTTTTGATCGCCAGGAAAAAAATCCATTATATTATAAAAACAACACCTGGGTTGCCATCTGTTGGCAACATTTCAAACTTTGCTACTCAATGGAGAAGACATTTTTTAGTGGGGTTGCCATCTAGTTGGCAACATTCCAAACTTTTGCTACTCTTGTTCACTAAAAATTTTTTTCGCCATTTTGTCAAGAGTAGCAAAAACTAAAAAAAAATGAAAAATAATTAATAGTTTAAAAAAACTAAAAAACACGCTTTTATATGCAACCGAACTAAGAATTAGAAAATAATTTTTCATTAAAAAATATTGTCATTTCATAGTAACAAGCGTGGGGTGCTTAATATATTAAATGTTATAATTATTATATTTGCCAATATCTATGATGGAAAAGTTATGAAAAATAGTAAAATGCACCCCACGCTTTTTACTATGAAATGGCAATATTTTTTTTAATGAAAAAATTATTTTCTAATTTTTAGTTTGGTTGCATATAAAAGCGTGTTTTTTTAGTTTTTTTAAACTATTAATTAT
>JACEGR010010753.1:0-17752 GCA_014170235.1 Listronotus bonariensis | reverse complement strand
AAAAATTATAAGTACACTGAATTGTATCCGCAGTTGGTTTCTTGTGAAACATTTTTTAAATATTAATACTAAATAGAAAAAATTGCTTTTTAATGTTTCAAAAATTATTAGAGCATTACTCTACAATTGTTTCGCCTTTCTAGGGCTTCATCAAGAGTACTTCGTATACTAAACTTAAAAAGAGAAATATTTACAAACAGAACCATTTAACACGTTTTTCCCAAAAGGTCTATAAAATATTATTAGGGGTTTTATTATGCGGCCCAGATGTGGTAATAAATTTATTTATAATTGGCATATCTGCGAAATTTATTTGATCATTGGTAGAAAGAGTTGTATTGTCTATAAGTGATTTGTTAATTTCTAGTTGTTTATATAAATTTAATTTTTTACCTTTGTTTTCTCTATGGAGTAGTTTAACATTATTAAGATCTATAAAGTGGTTTATAATATTTCTCTTTTTAAGTTTAGTATACGAAGTACTCTTGATGAAGCCCTAGAAAGGCGAAACAATTGTAGAGTAATGCTCTAATAATTTTGAAACATTAAAAAGCAATTTTTCTATTTAGTAAAAATTATAAGTAACTGTAGAACAAAGATATCACGTGTTAGGTTATTGTGTTTTTGTCTAAATAAAATAATGTCCTACAAAAAAACAGGTATGTATTGCTAGTTTGACAAGATTTGTAACGTTTTTCTATTTGAAACACAGCATAAGGTAAAAACATAATATCTTAAAATTAAAATAATTCCATTTTCTAATATATATACAACAATCTGTTTTTAATCATCAAAATTTTTTATTTTATAACTACAATTATTTATATTTTTCATGTAATTTACCTGATTTAATTTATCAATTATTTTTAATTATATTTTGTTACTTTTTTTGTTATGTATTCTTAAAATTTAGGTAAAAAGTGTAAGAGTTACTTTTTAATTACATACAGTGTGTCCGCCTAAGTTCTCTACATATGGGAAACTTTTTTATTATTAATTTTTCGAAAAAAGTTATTCCTTACAAAACCTAAAATGCAATCATAATATATTTATTTTTTTCAGTAGAATACGAGGTATCTCAAAAAATGTGAATTTTGTTTAAAAGGAAAGTACCCTTATTTTCAAAAATATCAAAAATTTTTATTGAGGAAAAATGTTTACAATTAAAAATAACCTTTAAATATGCAAGCTCGTTCATTTTACAAGGAAAAGGTTTTCCCTCAATTTTTATGCGATAACGAGTATTTCTGTAACTTTTTACTGTTTTGACAGTTCTTAAGCTTTCTTTAGATATTACATCTTGAAAATAAATGAGTTTGCATATTTAAGAGTTGTTTTTATTTTTAAACATGTTTTCTTAATAATAATCTTTGATATTTTCAAAAATAAGGGTACTTTCCTCTTGAACAAAATTAATGTTTTTTGAGATACCTCGTATACTACTGAAAAAAATATTATCTCATGATCGCTTTTTAGGTTTTAGACCATTCAGAACTTTTTATAAAGAATAACTTTTTTCGTAAAATTAATAATAAAAAATTTTCCCATATGTAGAGAACTTAGGCGGGCACACTGTATAATTATGAAATTGGTGGACTGGGATAACGTATAACGCAATTTGTAGAACAATTTAGGTGATACATTAAATAAATAATAACTAACTAATAGAAAATGTGGTTAGTAATAATTTTTTTATATTCGAATATATAGAACCAACGACAATTGTTGTAAGGAAAAAAGTTGGGCGTCTCATTAAAACGAAGCTAATCACGAAGATTCAGCTTGTTAGTAATTATTTTTTATCAAGTTTATAAGCACTAAATCTTTTAAGCGTAGGACCAAGATTACGTACCAGGAGTAGTAACTTTTTATGACATCGTTAATCATACATGTTGGTGGTGGAGGAGGAGGAGGACCCTTTGAAGGAAACCTTTAATTTTGTAGGACAAATATTTAGATTATTATCTTCAGAATTAACAGCGAATCACGCTGTTAGTAATAATTTTTATACTCGTCAAATCAACATGTTTTATCCTTGCTATCCCTGTAAACTACCACTAACGAAAATTGTTGTAAGGAAAAAGTTGGGCGCCTCGTCAAATGAAGCTACTCACGAAAGATTAGCTAGTTAGTAATAAGTTGGAAAAATGGTCCAGGGATCCCTAACTATTCATCATTTTCATTGTAATAAAACCTTTTAGCATATTTTTTTTTACATAATTCATTTCATTAGATCTTAAATATTACAATTAAGTCACAAAAAAAATGATACGAGAACTATAATTAATTAATTTAACATAATTATACTGTTCCAAGTCACCTCGTATAAAAACACGTGTCTTCGTTTCTATACCTTTATTAACAATGGAACGTAACTATGGTTACAACAACGACAAAATCTACTCTTGTCAATGTCTCGAAGTTTACAACACAAAAGTCAATTTATACTGACTAATCCAAGGTTTCCCGTCGCCCTTTTATAGTATGGTGGAAGAGTAAAGAATGATCTAGAATATTCGAGAAATATCGTGAAAATTCCATAGTACATGATGGCATAAAAGTTATTAATAGATAATTCGGGCGTTTTCGGAAACCTTCGAAAGTGATGAAAGAACTTGGAAAAATTAAGGTAAATTATTTAAATAAATTAACGGTAATTGTCTAGAAACTGTCCGCAACTCCGATTTCGACGAAATTTGGTATACGGGGGTTTTTTGGAGCGCTGATCACGAATCTGAAAGAATTTTTAGTCGGAAACGTTTCGTTTTCGAGATATCCATCATCAAAGTTGATATTTGTACTAATCTTATTTTCACAATATTTTCCCTTCTTTTTGCACAAAATTCATATTATAATACTAAAATGGCACACAATATTTCATTTAACATCAAAAAACCCTTTAAAAACATTTTTTATTATTAATTATATTAATTCAAAAGCTTTACTTTAAACAAACTCGTGTATGCAACCATAAATACATCTACATATTGTATTTATGGTTGCAGCATTTATGGGTAAATTATTTTCAATTTAATGAAAAAAACGTGTAAAATAAATAAAAAACAGGTTTTTTAAAAGGTGTTTATAAAATATTGTGTGGCAATTTAGTGTTTCATAAAAATTTTGTGCAAAAGAAGGCGGAATATAGTGAAAATAAGGTTAGTGTAAATTACTACTTTGATGATGGATATCTCGACAACGAAACGTTTCCGACTAAAAATTCTTTCAGATTCGTGATCAACGCCCCAAAAAACCCCGTATACCAAATTTCGTCGAAATCGGAGTTGCGGACAGTTTCTAGACAATTGCCAAATTAACAAACTAAATTAAATGATCCTAACTCTCTAAAATTCTATAACCTAAACACATTTTTGAAAGTCTGTAACATTGCCCCCTTCCAAGTTTTGATCGTCTCGATCAAGTATCTTCACTGTCTTGATAACGGCTTAGCCTTTCTAGATGTACTACTTTCATCTTTGCCTGTGGACTCTTCTGTATACGGTACACCAGATCATTAAGCCGTGTCACCACTTTATATGGTCCCTCCCATGACTTCTGTAGTTTCGGTGAACGCCCCTTGGTTCTTCTTGGATTGTATAACCAAACTTTTTCACCGACGACAAATCCCTGATGGTTAGCTTTCAAGTCATAGCGGGATTTCATACGGTCACTTCCTTTTTGTAACTTGGTACGCACCTCTTCATGTATCCTCTGTAGCTGTTTACTTAGTTGACTTACATAGTCTTCTGCTGGTTCTTCATTGGTGGAAGGTCGTCCTGTAAGCAAGTCAACTGGAAGGCATATTTCCGCTCCGAAAATGATTTTAGCAGGTGTTTCGCCAGTAGTTTCGTGAATTGCGGAGCGGTATGCTAATAAAAACGGCTGTATACAGTTATCCCAGTCACTTTGTTGGTCATTTACTTTAATTTTCAGGTAGTTATCAAGTGTTCTGTTAAACCGCTCTACCATGCCATCGGACTGGGGATGAAGAGGTGTTGTTCTTGTTTTATGGATTCCCAGGAGATTACAAAGGTTCTTGAAAAGATCGGACTCAAAGTTTCTGCCTTGATCGGAATGTATTTCTCTAGGAACTCCATAGCGACAAATCCATTGTTGAAATAATACATCGGCAACAGTGATAGCTTCTTGATTTGGGATTGGGTAGACTTCTGGCCATTTACTGAAGTAATCCATTGCTACCAATATATAGCGATTCCCTGATTTACTAACTGGAAATGGCCTGCTATGTCTATGGCAATTCTTTCAAAAGGTGCCCTACATTGTATTGCTTCATCTTGCCATGGCTTCGGGTTTTCGGTCCCTTGCTGCACGACTTCCCAGCCAGTAGAACCTTTCTCGAACCTTTTCAAGAGTCTTCATAACTCCGAAATGGCCACCTCCTACACCATTATGCAAGGCTTGCAATATTTCAGGAATCCTTTTGGTTGGTAGGATTATCTGATGTTTATGGATTTTGCCGTCAGAACTTTCCCAGACCCTTTGTAATAGGCCATCTTTAATAACCAAAGAGTCCCATATGGCCCAGTACCCTTTATGTCTTGGAGACTTTGAAGCTATTTGCTGATATGGTGGCCTTTTCACATTTTCTGTCTTAAGTTTGACAATGTCTCCAAAATCTGGATCTTCTAGTTGTTCTTTTGCCAAGATCTTAGGGTCCCATTCTTGAGAGCACTGGATGCGTGTTCTTCGGCAGTGGAATTCATCGGGATCTTCTTGCTCTTCTCGTCTGCTGCAGTGTTTGCATTCGTCCGGGCAGGGTCGTCTTGATAGAGCGTCAGCATTCTTATGGTTCAGTCCTTTTCGATGTTCGATTTTAAAGTCGTATTCTTGAATACGTTGCAGCCATCGGGCTATCTGACCTTCAGGGTTCTTGAACTGAAGCAACCATTTAAGTGATGCATGATCCGTTCTTAGGTGGAATTTCTGGCCATACAGGTATTTATGAAAATGCTCCAAAGATTTGACAATAGCTAAAAGTTCTTTTCTAGTGACACAATAATTTCTTTCAGGTTTGGACAGAACTTTGCTAAAATAGGCTATAACTTTTTCTTGGCCATCTTGAATCTGTGACAAAATTCCACCAATAGCAGTATTGCTCGCATCAGTGTCCACAATAAATGTTTGATTTGGTTGTGGATAGGACAACACCGGGGGATTGCACAGGGCTTTCTTTAGGTGTACAAAAGCTGCTTGACAATCTTCAGTCCATTCGTAGCTGTTGTTGTTTTCCGTAAGATGATGTAATGGTCTTGCAATATCGGCAAACCCATGTATGAACCGTCTGTAATAGGTACACAATCCCAGAAAACTTCTAATTTCATGCTTGTTCTTTGGTACAGGCCAGTTCTGGATAGCTTCAGTCTTCTCTGGATCAGTTTTTACTCCTTCTTCGGTAATTATATGCCCTAGGTACTTTACTTCTTTCTGGAAAAGGTGACATTTCTTTGGACTAAGCTTCAGCTGGGCGGATCTAAGCTTCTGAAAAACTTCTTCAACATTTTTCAAGTGGTCGTCAAATGTTTTTCCAAGAATTATAATGTCATCTAGATATACTAAGCAGGTTTTCCAAGTTAGTCCCCGTAACGTCAACTCCATCAAACGTTCAAAAGTAGCGGGGGCATTGCATAAACCAAATGGCATAACATTAAACTGCCACAGTCCGTTTCCAGTTGAAAAAGCAGATTTTTCCTTGTCTTCCGGATGAAGTTCTACTTGCCAATAGCCACTTTTTAGATCTAATGTCGAAAACCATTTTGATCCGGTGAGTGTATCTAGGGTATCGTCTATCCTTGGTAGTGGAAAACTGTCTTTCTTCGTGACGTCATTCAGTCTTCTGAAGTCAACACAAAATCTGGTGGAACCATCTTTCTTCTTGACTAGGACTACAGGAGATGACCATGGGCTCTGGGATGGTTCTATGATGCCTTGATTTTGCATGTCCTCAAGTAACTTTTCAACTTCTTCTTTCTTGGCTAAAGGGAATTCTTCTGGGTGGTTGTTTTATCGGTGATGCGTCTCCAGTGTTTATTCGATGTTGAACTACACTGGTTTTACCCAAATCTTTTTCGGATAAGAGAAAACATCTTGATTTCTTCCTAAAGTTCTTCCAGCATAGATACTTGGACTGGGTCTAACAAGGTTTTGATGAAATCAACAGGTCTTGTAGAGCATCAGGTAGTTTACGTGTGGAGACTCCTGCAGGTGTGGTACAGGGATAGGTAACTATCATAGCAGCAGGTTGACATTTACTCGACTTTGACACCCATTTTTGACCTGCTTGAGGGAAATCTTTCAGGTTCATCATTCTGACAAATACCACTTATTATTTTCTTTGGTTTGCGCCAGGAGTTCTTGCTGGTAGAATTCCTTTAGCGTATAAGGGTACAATTTTCTAATCGGTTCGACTAACACGATTTCACCTTCTTCTGAATCTTCAAACCTTGCTTGTATGATGCTTTCTGGGCAGGTTTGGCGGTAGAATAACATCTTCCCGTGAGGACTACTTCTCGAATCGATGTTTCACTGCTTCGTGGTAGTCTCATTACAATCTCGGCTAACATTGGTCTCGTAGTACCCGTTGTGGAAGAGTCTAGTTATAAACTTCTGATTTTCCATAATGTCTAGGCCAAGAATAACTTCGTCCCTGATGTCGGCAACAAACACGACTTGTATGAATGTTGTTGTCCCTAGGGTTATTCTGGCTTCATGTATGCCTTTTATTGGTAAAACTTCTCCATTAGCAGTTTCCAAGATGTAATTCTACTCAGGGCGGAATATTTTACAATGAGCTACGATGTTCCGGCTTCACGATAGTATGTGTAAGAACCCAGTATCTAGTACCATCTCACATTCCCGACCGCATACATTTCCAGGTACTACCAAGCTGGAGCCATTGAAAGTGTCCCTTATGGCACAAGAATTCACCTAACAAGGCTCAACTTTAATGAAAAATATCATTTATCAGAATGTTGTCTCGAACCTAATTTCCTCAGCTAGTCAAAATGGTGTTAAGTACTGCTTATATTGAATACCCTGTACCACACCTGCAGGAGTCTCCACACGTAAACTACCTGATGCTCTACAAGACCTGTTGATTTCATCAAAATCCTTGTTAGACCCAGTCCAAGTATTCTATGCTGGAAGAACTTTAGGGAAGAAATCCAAGATGTTTTCTCTTTATCCGAAAAAGATTTGGGTAAAACCAGTGTAGTTCAACATCGAATAAACACTGGTGACGCATCACCAATAAAACAACCACCCAGAAGAATTCCTTTAGCCAAGAAAGAAGAAGTTGAAAAGTTACTTGAGGACATGCAAAATCAAGGCATTCATAGAACCATCCCAGAGCCCATGGTCATCTCCTGTAGTCCTAGTCAAGAAGAAAGATGGTTCCACCAGATTTTGTGTTGACTTCAGAAGACTGAATGACGTCACGAAGAAAGACAGTTTTCCACTACCAAGGATAGACGATACCCTAGATACACTCACCGGATCAAAATGGTTTTCGACATTAGATCTAAAAAGTGGCTATTGGCAAGTAGAACTTCATCCGGAAGACAAGGAAAAATCTGCTTTTTCAACTGGAAACGGACTGTGGCAGTTTAATGTTATGCCATTTGGTTTATGCAATGCCCCGCTACTTTTGAACGTTTGATGGAGTTGACGTTACGGGGACTAACTTGGAAAACCTGTTTAGTATATCTAGATGACATTATAATTCTTGGAAAAACATTTGACGACCACTTGAAAAATGTTGAAGAAGTTTTTCAGAAGCTTAGATCCGCCCAGCTGAAGCTTAGTCCAAAGAAATGTCACCTTTTCCAGAAAGAAGTAAAGTACCTAGGGCATATAATTACCGAAGAAGGAGTAAAAACTGATCCAGAGAAGACTGAAGCTATCCAGAACTGGCCTGTACCAAAGAACAAGCATGAAATTAGAAGTTTTCTGGGATTGTGTACCTATTACAGACGGTTCATACATGGGTTTGCCGATATTGCAAGACCATTACATCATCTTACGGAAAACAAGAACAGCTACGAATGGACTGAAGATTGTCAAGCAGCTTTTGTACACCTAAAGAAAGCCCTGTGCAATCCCCCGGTGTTGTCCTATCCACAACCAAATCAAACATTTATTGTGGACACTGATGCAAGCAATACTGCTATTGGTGGAATTTTGTCACAGATTCAAGATGGCCAAGAAAAAGTTATAGCCTATTTTAGCAAAGTTCTGTCCAAACCTGAAAGAAATTATTGTGTCACTAGAAAAGAACTTTTAGCTATTGTCAAATCTTTGGAGCATTTTCATAAATACCTGTATGGCCAGAAATTCCACCTAAGAACGGATCATGCATCACTTAAATGGTTGCTTCAGTTCAAGAACCCTGAAGGTCAGATAGCCCGATGGCTGCAACGTATTCAAGAATACGACTTTAAAATCGAACATCGAAAAGGACTGAACCATAAGAATGCTGACGCTCTATCAAGACGACCCTGCCCGGACGAATGCAAACACTGCAGCAGACGAGAAGAGCAAGAAGATCCCGATGAATTCCACTGCCGAAGAACACGCATCCAGTGCTCTCAAGAATGGGACCCTAAGATCTTGGCAAAAGAACAACTAGAAGATCCAGATTTTGGAGACATTGTCAAACTTAAGACAGAAAATGTGAAAAGGCCACCATATCAGCAAATAGCTTCAAAGTCTCCAAGACATAAAGGGTACTGGGCCATATGGGACTCTTTGGTTATTAAAGATGGCCTATTACAAAGGGTCTGGGAAAGTTCTGACGGCAAAATCCATAAACATCAGATAATCCTACCAACCAAAAGGATTCCTGAAATATTGCAAGCCTTGCATAATGGTGTAGGAGGTGGCCATTTCGGAGTTATGAAGACTCTTGAAAAGGTTCGAGAAAGGTTCTACTGGCTGGGAAGTCGTGCAGCAAGGGACCGAAAACCCGAAGCCATGGCAAGATGAAGCAATACAATGTAGGGGCACCTTTTGAAAGAATTGCCATAGACATAGCAGGGCCATTTCCAGTTAGTAAATCAGGGAATCGCTATATATTGGTAGCCATGGATTACTTCAGTAAATGGCCAGAAGTCTACCCAATCCCAAATCAAGAAGCTATCACTGTTGCCGATGTATTATTTCAACAATGGATTTGTCGCTATGGAGTTCCTAGAGAAATACATTCCGATCAAGGCAGAAACTTTGAGTCCGATCTTTTCAAGAACCTTTGTAATCTCCTGGGAATCCATAAAACGAGAACAACACCTCTTCATCCCCAGTCCGATGGCATGGTAGAGCGGTTTAACAGAACACTTGATAACTACCTGAAAATTAAAGTAAATGACCAACAAAGTGACTGGGATAACTGTATACAGCCGTTTTTATTAGCATACCGCTCCGCAATTCACGAAACTACTGGCGAAACACCTGCTAAAATCATTTTCGGAGCGGAAATATGCCTTCCAGTTGACTTGCTTACAGGACGACCTTCCACCAATGAAGAACCAGCAGAAGACTATGTAAGTCAACTAAGTAAACAGCTACAGAGGATACATGAAGAGGTGCGTACCAAGTTACAAAAAGGAAGTGACCGTATGAAATCCCGCTATGACTTGAAAGCTAACCATCAGGGATTTGTCGTCGGTGAAAAAGTTTGGTTATACAATCCAAGAAGAACCAAGGGGCGTTCACCGAAACTACAGAAGTCATGGGAGGGACCATATAAAGTGGTGACACGGCTTAATGATCTGGTGTACCGTATACAGAAGAGTCCACAGGCAAAGATGAAAGTAGTACATCTAGAAAGGCTAAGCCGTTATCAAGACAGTGAAGATACTTGATCGAGACGATCAAAACTTGGAAGGGGGCAATGTTACAGACTTTCAAAAATGTGTTTAGGTTATAGAATTTTAGAGAGTTAGGATCATTTAATTTAGTTTGTTAATTTGGTAATTGTCTAGAAACTGTCCGCAACTCCGATTTCGACGAAATTTGGTATACGGGGGTTTTTGGGGCGTTGATCACGAATCTGAAAGAATTTTTAGTCGGAAACGTTTCGTTGTCGAGATATCCATCATCAAAGTAGTAATTTACACTAACCTTATTTTCACTATATTCCGCCTTCTTTTTGCACAAAATTTTTATGAAACACTAAATTGCCACACAATATTTTATAAACACCTTTTAAAAAACCTGTTTTTTATTTATTTTACACGTTTTTTTCATTAAATTAAAAATAATTTACCCATAAATGCTGCAACCATAAATACAATATGTAGATGTATTTATGGTTGCATACAGATTTGTTTAAAGTAAAGCTTTTGAATTAATATAATTAATAATAAAAAATGTTTTTAAAGGGTTTTTTGATGTTAAATGAAATATTGTGTGCCATTTTAGTATTATAATATGAATTTTGTGCAAAAAGAAGGGAAAATATTGTGAAAATAAGATTAGTACAAATATCAACTTTGATGATGGATATCTCGAAAACGAAACGTTTCCGACTAAAAATTCTTTCAGATTCGTGATCAGCGCTCCAAAACCCCCGTATACCAAATTTCGTCGAAATCAGAGTTGCGGACAGTTTCTGGACAATTACCGTTAATTTATTTAAATAATTTACCTTAATTTTTCCAAGTTCTTTCATCACTTTCGAAGGTTTCCGAAAACGCCCGAATTATCTATTAATAACTTTTATGCCATCATGTACTATGGAATTTTCACGATATTTCTCGAATATTCTAGATCATTCTTTACTCTTCCACCATACTATAAAAGGGCGACGGGAAACCTTGGATTAGTCAGTATAAATTCGACTTTTGTGTTGTAAACTTCGAGACATTGACAAGAGTAGATTTTGTCGTTGTTGTAACCATAGTTACGTTCCATTGTTAATAAAGGTATAGAAACGAAGACACGTGTTTTTATACGAGGTGACTTGGAACAGTATAATTATGTTAAATTAATTAATTATAGTTCTCGTATCATTTTTTTGTGACTTAATTGTAATATTTAAGATCTAATGAAATGAATTATGTAAAAAAAATATGCTAAAAGGTTTTATTACAATGAAAATGATGAATAGTTAGGGATCCCTGGACCATTTTTCCAACTTATTACTAACTAGCTAATCTTTCGTGAGTAGCTTCATTTGACGAGGCGCCCAACTTTTTCCTTACAACAATTTTCGTTAGTGGTAGTTTACAGGGATAGCAAGGATAAAACATGTTGATTTGACGAGTATAAAAAATTATTACTAACAGCGTGATTCGCTGTTAATTCTGAAGATAATAATCTAAATATTTGTCCTACAAAATTAAAGGTTTCCTTCAAAGGGTCCTCCTCCTCCTCCACCACCAACATGTATGATTAACGATGTCATAAAAAGTTACTACTCCCCTGGTACGTAATCTTGGTCCTACGCTTAAAAGATTTAGTGCTTATAAACTTGATAAAAAATAATTACTAACAAGCTGAATCTTCGTGATTAGCTTCGTTTTAATGAGACGCCCAACTTTTTTCCTTACAACAATTGTCGTTGGTTCTATATATTCGAATATAAAAAAATTATTACTAACCACATTTTCTATTAGTTAGTTATTATTTATTTAATGTATCACCTAAATTGTTCTACAAATTGCGTTATACGTTATCCCAGTCCACCAATTTCATAATTATACAGTGTGCCCGCCTAAGTTCTCTACATATGGGAAAATTTTTTATTATTAATTTTACGAAAAAAGTTATTCTTTATAAAAAGTTCTGAATGGTCTAAAACCTAAAAAGCGATCATGAGATAATATTTTTTTTCAGTAGTATACGAGGTATCTCAAAAAACATTAATTTTGTTCAAGAGGAAAGTACCCTTATTTTTGAAAATATCAAAGATTATTATTAAGAAAACATGTTTAAAAATAAAAACAACTCTTAAATATGCAAACTCATTTATTTTCAAGATGTAATATCTAAAGAAAGCTTAAGAACTGTCAAAACAGTAAAAAGTTACAGAAATACTCGTTATCGCATAAAAATTGAGGAAAAACTTTTCCTTGTAAATGAACGAGCTTGCATATTTAAAGGTTATTTTTAATTGTAAACATTTTTCCTCAATAAAAATTTTTGATATTTTTGAAAATAAGGGTACTTTCCTTTTAAACAAAATTCACATTTTTGAGATACCTCGTATTCTACTGAAAAAAATAAATATATTATGATTGCATTTTAGGTTTTGTAAGGAATAACTTTTTTCGAAAAATTAATAATAAAAAGTTTCCCATATGTAGAGAACTTAGGCGGACACACTGTATGTAATTAAAAAGTAACTCTTACACTTTTTACCTAAATTTTAAGAATACATAACAAAAAAAAGTAACAAAATATAATTAAAAATAATTGATAAATTAAATCAGGTAAATTACATGAAAAATATAAATAATTGTAGTTATAAAATAAAAAATTTTGATGATTAAAAACAGATTGTTGTATATATATTAGAAAATGGAATTATTTTAATTTTAAGATATTATGTTTTTACCTTATGCTGTGTTTCAAATAGAAAAACGTTACAAATCTTGTCAAACTAGCAATACATACCTGTTTTTTTTGTAGGACATTATTTTATTTAGACAAAAAACACAATAACCTAACACGTGATATCTTTGTTCTACAGTTACTTATAATTTTTACTAAATAGAAAAAATTGCTTTTTAATGTTTCAAAAATTATTAGAGCATTACTCTACAATTGTTTCGCCTTTCTAGGGCTTCATCAAGAGTACTTCGTATACTAAACTTAAAAAGAGAAATATTATAAACCACTTTATAGATCTTAATAATGTTAAACTACTCCATAGAGAAAACAAAGGTAAAAAATTAAATTTATATAAACAACTAGAAATTAACAAATCACTTATAGACAATACAACTCTTTCTACCAATGATCAAATAAATTTCGCAGATATGCCAATTATAAATAAATTTATTACCACATCTGGGCCGCATAATAAAACCCCTAATAATATTTTATAGACCTTTTTGGGAAAAACGTGTTAAATGGTTCTGTTTGTAAATATTTCTCTTTTTTAAGTTTAGTATACGAAGTACTCTTGATGAAGCCCTAGAAAGGCGAAACAATTGTAGAGTAATGCTCTAATAATTTTTGAAACATTAAAAAGCAATTTTTTCTATTTAGTATTAATATTTAAAAAATGTTTCACAAGAAACCAACTGCGGATACAATTCAGTGTACTTATAATTTTTGTTTTTGGTATTGACAACTTTTGAGCGTAGGACCAGGATTACGTACCACGCATTTTGTAGGACAATGTGGGTGTTAAATTATATAAATATTAATTAATCAACAGAAAAAAATCAGCTGGTTAGTAGTAGCTTTTTATGACATCGTTAATCATACATGTTGGTGGTGGAGGACTCTTTGAATGAAACCTTTAATTTTGTACAACAAATATTTTTTGGTTTATTTAGATTAATATCTTCAGAATTAACAGCGAATTACGCTGTCAGTAATACATTTTTTATACTCGTCAAATCAACTTGTTTCAACCTTGCTACCCCGTAAGCTACCACCAACGAAAATTGTTGTAAAGAAAAAAGTAAGGCGTCTCGTCAAAATGAAGCTACTCACGAAAAATTAGCTTGTTAGTAATGACTTGGAAAAATGGTCCAGGGATCCCTAACTAGTAGGTTATGTACTAAAAGCTAAAAAAATTATGTAAGTACTAGCTACCAGATCGCACCAATCTTCTTATAAATCTGGGGTATTGATCAGACAAATAATAAAATCGTTTGGCGTGTCGTATCCAGAGTAAATATCATGTTAGAAATTTCACATTCCCAAAGATTGTATATTTGTCTGATCAATACCCCAGAGTGATAAGAAGATTAATGCGATCTGGTTCCCTGACTTACCGAATTATTTTTTAGCTTCTGGTACATAACTTACATTATTTTTATTGTAATACTGATTAACATAAAAAATATATATAAAATTTATTTTCAAGTTTTTAGTTTTTTTGTTATACTTCTCATTCTATTGATTCATTTATTTCCTCATTATTAAATGGTTTCATAATAATTTGTAGCAATCTAACTTTTCTATACCTGGATTCTAAGTTGAAGAAGTCTAAATAGTAATTTGACACTTTGAAAATTTTAACGCCTACTTGATTTTTTGAGAGCCACTTTTATTAATTGCATCTAGGTGGCTATGATTTTTGATTTATGAATTTATTTTTAAGCTAATCGTAAATAATTGTGTTATGGCAATGGTATCGTTGGATTGGTCAAAAAATTATTTATTCAGAAAGTGTATGTCTAAAAAGTGTTGCCGTTTAAAAAATAATAGAGTTAGACACAGAAATGTCAATTTGCCAATTTTTATTATTCCTATCTTTTATATTAGTCACTAAAACTTGGCGATTGTATTTTTCTAACATCACTTAGGGTCACTAGATTAATTTTCACCCAATTATGGCAACCTAGATGCAATTTTAAAAATGGCTATAAAAAAATCAAAAAGGCTTAAACTTTTTAAAATGTCATACTCTGACTTAAAATATCTCAGGAATCCACCAACCAAAAATGTCAAAATATTTAGGGTGTTCTATTTAATAATTCAAAATTGGAGCCATTTTCGGTCAAACCGGAAGTGCCTGGAAAGTAGAAAATATGCGCCAACTCTCTGCTGCTTATACCATTTATCTATACGAAGTCTCATTTTGATATGTATAATACTCTAGGAGTTATGGTTTGTCTAATAAATTCATTGACACCCGGTATACCTACGCACTGTCTAAACTATTTTTTTTTTTCAGAATAAGCTGTATTCTACTAAACAATCCCTTTCATTAGATACCCATATTGAACTAGTTGTGGAAAATATGTAATCTACCATTTTGTGGCAACGGCCATCTTATATATTTTTTTTCATAGTGAGCTCTATTCTACCAATTAAGCCCTTTCATTTGATACCCTTTATTAAGTTTCTTCTGAAAAAATGTGTACTTCGACATTTTGTGGCAGCGGCTATCTTGGATCTTAATTTTATTATAGTGAACTCTATTCTACCAATAAAGCCCATTTCATTTAAGACCCATATTGAAGTTGTTGTGGAGTAATATGTAATCCTCCATTTTGTATCATGGATTTACAATTATAAAGAATGTCAGGAAGGGGTAAAATCCAATTACTAAATTTGAACAAATAAACTGGGCAAACTAAATAAAACCATTTGTCAAACAAGTTTGTCAAATATAGCATATTTTGCCAACCAGCAACCGCAGATGTCCAAACAAGTTTTGACAAACTCTCGTATATTAGCGACATTTTTCTCAATTTTGTAAAGGTACGATTCCGAGCGCCGAAGTAGTAAACCCGCTGATGCAAACGCCAGAGTCATTCTAAATTATGCGATCCCAACCCTGCCATCACACACTCGCTGTTATCTTGAGGGTGCTACCGTAAGTACACTCTACAATTGCTTCTTGACTGTAACTGTCATACCTTTGTTGTTCTCTCTTAATGCCTTCAAACTGAGAGTGGACAAAAAAATTACGTCACTGACGTAAGTCGAAATAAAACGTTAGAAATCAGTCAAACGTCAATAATTGTCATGACCGTTTTTCGATACAATTTAGACATCCCAAAAATTTTCATTAATTTACTATATGCAAAAGCTTACTAAATAGAAATATAATGAGTGTTGTGAAACAGAGCTATTCTTAAGCGTGCCTTACTGTCGCTCTGTCTCTAATCTCAAACATTGTAAAACGCAAATTTTTCGGGAAGCGAATGTAAAGTACCGTTTTATGATTTTAATATTGTACTATTGCAGTAAAGCAATAAGATTGTAAATATAAAGTCATTATTACTTAATACACCGCAATGATATTATACAGAGAAGCCGGAAAAGTTTTTATTTTGAAGTGAAGTATTTTCAAACAAAACAAAAATTACGAAAAGCGGTATTTAATGTAAGTTTTACAATATTTTAAGTTCACATGCGTTTTTAAAGTTTTATAAATACATAAAAATAGTTTAATAAATATTCTAACCTCTAAAATTGAGCAACGTCAGCATTTTTTTTTTTTTTTTTTTGGTGACACATGCTTGACCCGCCAATCTTGATATGACGTCACGTGCACGTGACGAAACATTCAAAGCCCCTGAAAAAGAGTGTTACATATTATACTTGCATACGTGTAGATGTCCACGATTTGGAACTTACAATAGGACAAATGGACCAAAAATTTTGGATGTTTAAGAAATTTGTGTATGGCAACTGCTTCTGCTTGTTAAAAAAACAAGATTCACATTGAGAAATTTGTTTTGTTTGGCACAGGGGCTCCAAAACTACAAAATCTGAAAATGGATCAAGACAAAACTATCTTTGTTTTTAAGGATTTAGCAAAATGTTATATTAAAAAGGTTTTCATACTCAAATACGGATACCATATCTGAAATTTCACATAAAATAAACAAAAATTTTTTTGGTATCATATTATTTTAATCGTTTTACACCTTTTTACGTAATTTACCTGGTTTTACATTTTTGTATTTAAATATGTTTGACAAACTTGAACATTAATTATTGTGTTGTATTAAAAGTAATGGTATATCGTTTTTTTAGTACTACTCACCACAAGGTATACCAACGAAAAACTTGGATCCAAATGTATGTGCATATATGGAAATAGACTGTTAGTTTCTGCAGATGAAGAGGGTATTATAGAAAACACTTACAAATTGACCTGTGAGCATGTGTAAGTATCTAAATGCAGGCCACACTTATACATGTGGCGAGCGTAGTGCAGCGGTAACGTACCAGCTTCTCACCGCAGCGATCCGAGTTCGAATCTCGGAACCGGACATTGACATTTTAATCGCTCGTCACCTCACAGATGGCTTGGCAAACCACTGTGTAGTATTCTGCCTACCCCAGGTAGTAGTTATTAAAAAAAATAAAATAAAATAACGTCCGTGGTGGCACTACCGCGTTGTCTAAAAGGTGCTGTGAAATGCAAAAATTGCATGTTTCAGTGCTTGGATAACGTTGACGGAACAGCTTGGAAAAGGGGTTAAACATCTAATAACCCGACACCCACGGTACTCTGGTACTTAGGCATAAAGCCTTCGTGGAGTGTTAAACAGATACAAAAAGGCGAGCCCAGGAGGATTTCGTGATTTACTACAGCGCGGCAGATTAATATACCGGAGGATACCTTGTACCCGGTTAAGTACAGTGACGGAATCAAAATCTCGTACACCTAATTTTTCCCAGTGTGACGTTGGCTTTTGCGTACCTGGATCACCGTCGAAACTATGCTACTCTTCGGATGTTTTCTGTCGCCGTTCTATAGTAATATGGAAACGTCCAGAAATATGGAGAAATATCGCGAAAATTCCATAGTACAGGATGGCATAAAAGTTCTCAATGGATAATTCGGACGTTTTATAAGTAAAATTACAGGGTAAATTATTTAAATAAATTAACAAACTAAATTAAATGATCCTAACTCCTATAAAATTCTCTAACCTAAACACATTTTTGAAAGTCTGTAAACAATATTTTAGGAATGCCTTATTCGATTTCGACAAATTTGGCAGTGTAAGCAAGTGGATTGAATTTTTTTAGGGTTTTATTTGTTTAGAAGTGTTTTTTTTTTTTTATTTTTAAATCGTTGAAGTAACAATACAAC
>JACEGR010010752.1:0-17754 GCA_014170235.1 Listronotus bonariensis | reverse complement strand
TCCAAAACACAATCATGTGTTGTCGAAAAATCATCAAACACTCATCCTTTGCTTATGAGTGGCCAGGTTTTGCAGAGCGGGGGACACATTTAACCCTTGTGGGCGTCACATTTTGAGAATAACCTTAACTGGCATAAACACATTGTGTCTATAGCCACCGCGGCTTCAAAAAGCTTGATTTCTCCGAGCCAAAAGTATTATTCTCCTTCCAATTTATACACTTTGGATGTGTCCCAAATTCGACCCTCTCTGGAATATTGTTCTTTCATGTCTTGGGAAATGGCATTCCCCTACAACCCTCAGCATTCTTGATGCCATTCAAAGAAGGCTGTTCGTCTTATTAATGATCCTTTACTTACTCAAAGACTTCCTTCTCTTGCCCATCGTCGAGCTGTGGGAGATCTATCGCTCTTCTATAGATACTTTTACGGCTTCTGCCCGACGAATTATCCAGTATAGTCCCTCCTCTTGCAGTCCCCAACAGAGAAACTCGTGGTGCCGCGCGTATGCATCCCTATACAGTTCAATTGACAGGCCCCGAACTTCCATCTGTTCGTTCCTTTTTATCCCTAGAGTTTCTAGACTGTGGAACCTGCTGCCAGCGGAGGTCTTTCCCAAATCTTTCAAGCGTTAAGTCTCCGTGTTAACAGAACTTCCTCTTACCCCTGCTTAAGACACCCACGGTACGTGCTAGTATTTAGGCTTTCACGCCTCGTGGATTGTCCAAAGAGTTGTGCTTTTGACGTAAAGCAGATGTACTAAAATTGTTCACAAAAATGTACTAGATTGTACTAGATTAAATTTTTTCTAGATTTTGCCAATTTTAAGAATTGGTTAATTTTGGGCCCTTATTATTTTTTTGTGTTCTTTATTAAAACAATTTTTGAATACTACGTAACATAAACTTTATTAATAAGGTTATAACATCTTATCGAACAACACAACAACAAAAAATTATCCTACAAAAAACAAAAAAACAAATTTTCGTATTGTTTTGTGCCTACTATAGGTATATTACTTCATAGTAATGAAAATATTGATTGGGAATACATAATACATATTTATATGCATCATATCTATACTTAGTAATCAATAATTATAAAACATAAAATTTTAATAGGAATTTTGATCAAATTTAGACTTGCTGGAGTACCTATATCTTAAAATTTAAAATGTAATATCATCAGGATCAGGTTCTTGTTCTTCATCGTGTGGGTTTGACCTAATATTTAAGCTTAACAGATGTTCTGACGGTTGAAAGTTATGACATTTGCTATTGTTATTAACTAGAAGAGCCTTAGAGTGTAAAAGAGCATCGCATGTACTTATTTGCAATTTATTTCTATTTTTTGTCTTTATTAAATTTAAATCCGAGAATTTTCTCTCAGCAGCTGCTGAAGAATGTGGGAGCGACAATAATGCTTGAACAAAAACCGTCAAATTTGGGTACATAAATTCGCCAAGAGAATTTTTCATATTAAATACAAGA
This sequence comes from Listronotus bonariensis, assembly GCA_014170235.1. NCBI lineage: Eukaryota > Metazoa > Arthropoda > Insecta > Coleoptera > Curculionidae > Listronotus > Listronotus bonariensis. The sequence goes on along the minus strand of JACEGR010010752.1, from coordinate 16,265 downwards.
GTCCAGAATTCCTCTACAGGTTTATTATTGTTATTCAATAGAACGTCGTTTGCAGCAATGCTTCTCCATTCACTACTTAGCTGCTCTATATTTATATTAGGGAAAGAAGATTTAAATTTTAAAAATATTGGCACAATGGATTCAGTTGAAACTGTCACATTTTTTGGATCTAAATTTCTTGCAAAAGCTAGTACTGGGTCATCAAACTTAAATCTTTTTTAATTTGAGAACATAGCTCCACGTAAAAACTTAAACAAGATATTTTAAATTGCTTCAGTTCATTATCAGGGATGTCGTTTTCAATTAAAATAACTTCACAATTTGCACCTACATGAATAGCATCGAGCGGTAAATAATTTTGTGGATAAAAAGAAACTTGACTTAAAGGCCTCTCATTAATATAAGTAGGGTTCATAAAGTTCCTAAGAATAGTTTTATACAAAGTTGTAATCCTATTTAGCAAAACATGCATTTTAAATCCTTCCGACTGAAATTCTATGTTCATTTTATTAACAATATCTAAAATATATGACAAAAAACAGAAATACAGTTTAAAAGTTAGATTGTTTAAAGCAGCTAATATATTTGTGGCCTTTTTAATCTTTTCTATCAATGCCTCGTTAGTAAAAAATAACTTTAAAGCTGACCATTGCTCCAGAATCCTGTCCACTACCAACTGGAGACTTAACCACCTTGTTTGAGACGGTCTTAAGAGCCTGTGTGGCTGTGTCTCTGTGAAAAGCTGGTATTCTGTTAATGATTCAATTCTTTTGGAGCTGTGGGAAAAATATGAATATATGTCCCTTGTCAATTCTTCCACTGAATCAGGAAGCTTGCCACAGGCAGAACTACTACAAAGAGCCAAGGTGTGACATGAACAGCCAAATATATATAAGCTTGGGTTGAATTCTAGTAATTTTTGTTGTACTCCAGTTTTGTGTCCCATCATGGTTGCAGCATTATCAGCAGCAAAGCCAAATAGATTTTTGCGAGGAATTTTGTTTTCGTCGAAAAATTTTGAAATAGCTTCGTATATTCCACGTGATGTGGCATTCTCAATTTTAATTAGTGTCAAAAATTTATCACACACTTTCTCTGCTGATTTGTCATAGAAACGGACAACCATAACAAGGCTCTTAGATGATGAAATATCTGTGGTTTCGTCTATTATTAGGAAAATGTGTGTGTTTGTAGCTGTTTTGATAAAAGAAATACATTTTCCTGTCTCATAATATCTTTGCAAATTCTTGTTCCCTTCTTTCTACCTAGTTTTATTTTTTTTGCTATTTCTGAATCAGGACAGACTGACAAAAGTAATTGCAGGCAAATGATCTAACACAGAAAATGCTAAATTGTGTTCTGCAATAAAGCCCACCATTTTTTAATTCTGCTGCTTTAGTTTGCAATGATAATCGGTCCTCTTTTTTTTATTGTAAAACTCGGTCACCCTTGGTACATTTTTTGCAGCATTTATATTAATTCTGTGTGTTTTTGAAGTTGCGTGTCTATTGACATGCGTAATGCCACCCGAAATGGCTTTTGAACATATTTTACAATAAGCTTCATCTGTTTTATTTGGGTTTCTAGTTAACCAAGTATTAAACTTTTCGTCTTTTAGCCAGGAGTCGGCAAACTTTTTGCTTGTAACTTTTTCTTTTTTTTTTCGCTGGGTGTTCATTGGAAGAATCATTACTGCTGCTGTCACTACTATTACCAGTAATGTCACTTACTTGATGCTTTTGAGGTTGAGGCTCATGAGACTGTGGTTGACTAGATGTCGACGTCGAGGGTTGTGGGTCATAGGTCTCATTAATTATTTTCTTAGGTGTTTTAATCAAGAACCTATTAATATGAAATTTATCAAATTAATGTACAGTCCTAAATTAAATTCATTTTACTGTCTTACTTATCCATTTTTTATACGTAATCTTAAATAAAAAGACAAAAACACAGTCGCAGTATTACACAAACATACACAAAAACCGAAACAAATTGCAATGCAGCTTTAATAACTTCTACAACAGGCAAAAGAAAATAATATTAGGTTAAAACTCGATACATCGGTGATTCCCGAGAAACAAAATATTGATGCGGTGATTCCCCGCGGCATCCGGCATCCCATCACACGTCGCACATGATCTGTGTTTATTAAATAGAGAGTTCTCGCTCTACTCTTAACGGCCGATAAATAAACATTTTGAAGTTGTATTTATTAAATATTGGAATTATTGTCTTCTTGTACCAATATTTTTAAATTTTGTGAAAATGTAATAGATTATTCGGATTTTAGCTATTGTAGTAATAGCGTAATAGCCAATGTCCAATTGTAATAGATCTAGTACAATTGGCAGAGCAGCGTTCGCGGTTAGTAAACTCCTGAATTTTTTAGTAACAGTTCTGTGTTCGCGGGTTACACGGGAATCAGTTCAAGTCACCGGTTCGTAAACCCGATTATAGCAGTCCTGGGATTTTGTTGGAACCAACAGTTCAGTTCGGAATTTCGCGCGTATTGTCGACATGGTCAGCTGTTTTCTGGGTTTTTGTGGTACAGAAATAAACCGTTGTATTACAGCTTGGTTGTTGCCCACTTTTATGCGGGTTACTATATCGTTGAATACTTTTTATATTTTTGTGATTCTGAGCGTATATAAACAAAGGATTTTTAATTGTATTCCGTATGAATGTATGTATTATGCAATAAGAATAAATAAAGGATTTAATTAAAAATATAGACAATATTAGAAGATTTTACATTTCTTTGTTTGAATTTCATCTTTAGTTAAATACACAGTCTTATGTTAAAACGAAGAGGTGCAGGAAGTCCCTGTCTTCCGCCGAGAGACTTGCAGTGGCTTTCGACAGTCATAACAATTTGTACTTTTTGTTTGATTTTTTGTAGTAGTATCGATTTCACCATGAAAATCCTAACCAAAGGCTGGGTTAGAATACATCCTCAGGTATAGAAAATCGTTCGCGGTAAATAAAAATTCCGAACTAATAAATAACTAGACATGCGCTTTAAACACTCCTAAACCAGTTCGGTTCTGGTTCAGAATCAGTTCATTACTAGACCCGCGAGCAAAGCCGTTTGATAAATAGGTTTTACCACAGCCTTCTTAAACTCTAAGCCGTGAAGGGAGAAATCTGGCAACACAGCACAGTAGGAATGTCAAGTAATGTTTAGAAGTAAACAGAAACAAGTTTAAACTATTGCTTAAGGTTTTCTGTTTTTAAAAGTTAAAAATCGTAGCGTGTATTTATTGGTATAAAGAAAAAAATAGGTAATTCATTGTTATATTTTTAAAAAATAGGACCAGTGCCAATATGCCCATCGTTGTTTTTACTTTTAAATGTACGCGTATAGTACCTAGGTGCGTACGGCGTACATTATTATTAAAACAGAGGGTTATTAAACAACATTTTATTTCCCCATAAACGATGAAATTAGGAAAGCCTGGTTGTGCGCTATTGACCGGATAAGTGTTTTTTTATTTAAAGTAAAGTAAGACCTATACGGTAAATGGACAAATATATTTTACGGGCTACTAACTAACTAAGTGTGTTTTTTAAAAAATGGTTTTATTTGATATCAATAGTGTGTATAGTGCACCAAAACAATTATTTATCCCAAGCAATATCCTAAGGACTATATCAACTAATGCGCATAAATATCCTGGGTAAGTTCACCAAAAAATATTATTTATATAGATATTCTGAAAGTTAACCTCAAGGCGGTTTTAGTGGCAAATATAGTGGAAGACCTAATTTAAAGCGTTTGTTATTTTAAAGCGCAGCTTATGTAATACACTATATTATTAAGCTTTTTATATTTATAACTAAACACACACATGCTTTCAATTCATTTTAAGTATTGCAAAATATTACTAAATAATTAATGTTTAGTTAACTTTAAAAAAGCTACATTGGTCTCGTTCGCAAAAAAATGTATAAAGGTAGATCATAACAATTTGAATTTTTAAATCCTTACCAACAAATTTGAATAAGGCAGAAAAGTTCCCCTGATAAGTTTTGCAGACACATTATTGCTTCTTAGGGCAATTATAGTATTTAAAATTATACCTATATGTTGTCTAAAATATCCAAAAAAAAAAAATAATACCTGCTAGTTTGTTTAAAACGACTTAAAAAATAATTATATTTAGCATGTAAATCTATTAGGAACTCATTTCAATATTCCTACTGTACAGTGTTGTTTGGCAACGTTGCCTTTCTTACTCTCACGTTGCTCGGAGTTTAAGAAGGCCGTGGTTTTACATAAAATTAGGATGGCATTGCCTTTTCTAACCCTTATACTCTTTTTTATGTATATAACTGTACGTTAACTTACTTAGATAAAGTGTATGTTTCTTTTACTTTACTAGATACAGGCATAACAAAATGCACGATGGAAAAAATATTTGATATAATTAGTTGATTTGTGTTTATGAACTAAGAATAAATTTTATAAAACATGGAATTACTAAAAGTAGTATAAAAAACGAAACTTTAACTAAAAAAAAACTAATATTAAGCTAATTTAAAACGTCAAAAACATATTATTTAAACGAAGAAAACTTACGAATTAAAAACACATTCCAAGATTTGCTTTATCGTTATACAACTTAAGTAAAAGTATTTAAACTTTACCTGTTAACATATCAGTCGCTTTCAGCCAGACAGTTTTTAATGAACGTAGACGTTTTTGAATACGTGGTGCATTTTACTATTTTTTCATAACTTTTCCATCATAGATATTTGCAAATATAATAATTATAACATTTAATATATTTATCACCCCACGCTTTACTATGAAATGACAATATTTTTTTTAATGAAAAATTATTTTCTAATTTTTAGTTCGGTTGTATAAAAGCGTGTTTTTTTAGTTTTTTTAAACTATTAATTATTTTTCATTTTTTAGTTTCTGCTACTCTTGACAAAATGGCGAAAATTTTTTTAATGAACAAGAGTGGCAAATTCTTAAAATTTTTCCAACAGATTGCAACTCACTAAAAATTTCTTCTTCATTATAGTAGCAAGTTTGAAATTCTGCCAACAGATGGCAATCCAGGCAATGTTTGGACCGTTGCCAAAATATTGCAACCCACTAAAAAATTTCTTCTTCATTTAATAGCTAAAGTTTGAAATGTTGCCAACAGATGGCAACCTAGGTGTTGTTTTTATAATATAATGGAATTTTTTTCCTGGCGATCCAAAAAGATAACGGGATACTGTTTGCAGATTATTGCATTGTCATGTGCTCCTTAATACGTGTGCAAAGTTTCAAAGAAATCGAATAGCTGGAAGTTGGTTAAAATTAGGCTCAAAGATTCCGTTACATAGGCAGCCAGATAGATAGATTGATAGACAAAAACCAAATTATACAGAGGCTCCGCTTCAGTATACGAGTATGGTAACTTTTAAGGTTACTTTAATCTTAAGAGGTTATTCCCAGCAAACACTATTTGCCGGCAATATACATTTTCTTATTGGCACTGATGGTAAAGCATTGGCAATTGGTGGCAATATTATGCCAACATCTAATACGCATTAAAAAGTTAACCCTAAATAAACACTCAATTGCCAATAAATTTTACATGCAGGCGAATTGCCGGCAAGCATACAAAATGGCGGCATACCAATCCTGATTAAATAAAACATGCCTTTTGTTGCAGGCAAATAAATATTGGATTTTTCAAGGCAAACCTTCAACGCATATTCATACTTTTCAAAACATATTATTAATATTGGTATTTAACTAACATTCGAGCAATTTTTTGATCTGTTTTATTTATAATGGCGGCTGAACAACATTATTTTATGTTTTTTTACATAATTTAAAGGAAATGGCCTTTTCCTAACATTTTATTGATACAAATCATGCAAATAAAAAATTAAGTCAAACAAAATGTTTTTTATGTATTTTTGAGAGAAATAATAAAGAAAATAAAATAATGGTAAAATTAGCTTGGTTAATTACCGAAGGTGATAAATTCAAATTTCCCGCTTAGCCGAAATACAAGATTTGACAATTTGCCAGATGAGGCAACCTTGCTTTTGTTTGGCCGCTTTGTGCAATTATTTTCTAGGTGGTTTTCTTGCCTTTTAGTTTCTTTTTTAAAGAAAAGAGTTTTTGGTAGACATAATTAAGTGTATTCATTACCTAATTAGTGTGTGTTGTGTAATTAATTGGTGATGGCTAGTCAAGAAGGCGGGTTATTCAAGTAGACTGTTAGGAGCTGTAAATATTTTGTTTAAAACCTTTTAAATTTGTAGTTACCTAAAAAATTATATGAAATCAGGGAGTTGCCTTATTAAAAGTTTTAAAGACGTGTTAATAATGTTTTTTATATATATATATATATATTTAATAGTATTTTTTGACATTTAACTCTAACTTTAAAATATTTCTCCCTATGTTTTGGATCTGAAAATTTAGTGTAAGTGTCCCTTAAATACTTACTATTTTAAAGTGTTTTCTTTTGATTTACTATCTTTTTTTATTTTATTACATACTTTTTATTTAATTTTTTTTGGTTTATTGTTACGGTATAAAAATTTATATTATGTAATTTTTTTATTGATACCTACAGTTTTTCCTGCCTTTTTTCTCATTTTTTCGATTACAAAATTCTAAATATGTTATTTAACCTTTAGGACATTCAACTTATAAACTTGCAGTACTTATTTAATGATAAATGCCATTATCCTAAACGCATTTTTGCCAATAACTTATTAATGATGAATGCCATCATCCTAAACGCATTGTTTTGGCATAACTTATTAATGATGGATGCCATCAGCCTAAACGCATTTTTTCATCATAAATTATTAATGACGGATGCCATCACATTATCTGCAACACGTACAACGCCGGCAAAAAATGTTATATGGGTTATTTCTGACTTCCCCGTATTTCTTAGAAAATCTCAAATAGCCAATTGATCCTTATGAAAAACAAACAAAAAGCTACTAATAGGTAAAAACTTCAATGACTTTGAAGTATCAGGTGATTACCAGCATTACCTTTATTTAATATTAATATATTTAAGGATAACCATCTTTTATGGCGGACAAGTTGAAAAAGTGGCCATCGGAATATAGCAAATGGGGATGGCGCCACAGTAGCCAGTGGAGGGATTTTGGTATTTTTTCCCTTTTTTATTTTGTATCTATCTGTCCTTTTTCATTTCGTATCTCACTCTAATAATTCATGCTCATTAGTTTAAAAATCTCTTATGCCTACTGTGGCGCCACCTTAAATTGCTCCTTTCTGACGGACACTTTTTAATACATTCAGATGGTCCTTTTCCCCTCTACCCTCCATAATTTAATTAACTAATATAAACAGGAAATGTGACCTTTTAAGCGTCAATAACTTAAAAACAGTTGAAGATAGACCTATAGTCCCCTTATTTTTTATTATTAAAAAACACTTAGAGTTGACAATAGAATCTAAAAATAAAATAATAACAGAATAGAATCTAAAAATAAAATAATAAACAGGTATTTTGCCAAATTTTGATTTTTAAAGAAACATGATATAATATTTGATAAGGCTTTTGATGATCCTTCAGATTCTGTAATAATATACAGGGTGTTCTCTTTAAAAAAATGACTGTTTACCATTTTTATATCTACAGGAATAAAAATCACGAAGTTTAAGCCACCCTGTATGATTCAAAACAAATTTCTTCATACAAAATTAATATAGACGACATTGAGATGCTACACCCTAAATTTTAAGTATCTACGAATGCAGAAAGAGTAATAAAAGCTTTTTATTTAGAGACATGGTTTGAACAAAAAATATGGAAAATAATTATTTACTCAAAAACCTTTAGAGATAGGTAGAAAATAATATTAAGCAAAAATATTCAGAAAGTATTGGCGGATACAAAAATACCAAAATATACAGGGTGTTCTATTTGAAAGTTTAAAGTTGATGCCACTTTTTGGTATAAACGGCAACGCTGCATCGTTAAAAATATTTTAGATCGTTAAATCACAAGCCATTACCTATGTTGACAAATTTTCAAAAAATCCAATGTTCCGTTTTCCGGTAACGTCTAAGGTACCATCGACCGTGAGACACCCTGTATGTCAGTCAGTCAGTGAGTAAGTCAGTCAATCAGTGGAAAGTTGGCGACTTCTGGACCTTTATAGCTTTATAAGCGTTTGATCTAGCCATATGAAATTTAAGCTACTAATTGTCCCATAGGTATAAATAAACACAAATAGTTTTATGTGTTTACTTTAAACTCGGTTTTGAGATATGGAGGGGTCAAAAGTGCGGTGTAGCCAATTCCTTTGCTTGACTTTGACTTTACACGCTGCCGCGTGCCTTGATAATAGGTTAACTAACGTCAAACACGACAATTAAAACAAATTTTCACTAACTGCTTATTTGTTTAGAATTAAAATAACTTCAGAAAAGTTCCCAGATAAAAGATATCCAGAAAAGATTGTTGAGTCTTTTAGTAATCATTCTTCCATGTTATTTAAAATGCCTTGTATAAAGTTTTAATGAAAATACCATTTGGTCAATGTCTGATGAATTATACATTTCTAAAAATGTTTATTGCTGTTTTAAGCTGTAAAAGCTCTAATTAGGTGTTTTTTTTCAGAAAACATTTCACAATTTTTGCTCAAGAGGCAAGACCCGAAGCAGAAATTACACAGCAGCACCACTGCGGCTCACCACCAAAAAGTACCCGGACAATTTTTTAGGGAAGCTGTGCATCCAGCCCAAACGGCCGATGCGAAAACTTCCTATAACTGGAATAAATCATCTACGAGATCTTCGAGGTTAACTCCTCAAACAAGTCAAACCAGTTTTTCCTCTTCAAAAATCGAATCAGCCAGTTCATTTTATACATAAGGACTCGTCTACAAAACTGACTGTTCCTGGACAGTCTAACCAAACTTGTGGTTCACTAAAAACACGATTTTGCGATTTTTTAGGTCTGGTATAAGTCAAAGTCCTAATGATCAGGCCAGACTTAATAAAAAGTCGCACTCAATCAGCAATTCAAGTCTAAAGATACAGATGAAATGGACTTGGTCTGTGCTGATTTAGTTAATCATATGAAACAGGTTAATGAGTTGATGTAAATCTATTTTAAATTATGGCCAAAATTTTTATTAAATACGATATTGATGTCAACTACCTAAAGAAGTCTAACAGTTCTCGGTCATGAAGATCGTCTACAGAACTGACGGTTGCGGAGAGTCTAACCCAACATGCTCTTCACTAAAAACATGATCTTGTAATATTTAGGTTTGGCTTAAGCTAAAAATCTTAACATTAGGCTAAACTTAGTAAGACGAAACACGCACATCAGATTAGATCTTTCAAATTCACTTTTCAAACAAGTCAAACAAGTTTTCTCCCCCAAAATTGAAATATCTAGGTTACTTATTCATAGGGACTTATCTACAAAATTTACTGTTTCTGGACAGTCTAATCAAACATATGGTTTACTAAAAATACTTTTTTCCGATATTTTTGGTCTGTTATAAGTCAAAGTCATAATTAACAGGCTAGACTTAGTAAAAATCGCACTCTATCAGCAACTCAAGGCTAAAAGACAATTCAAATGAGCATTATGAAACAGGTTAACAAGTTGTTGTAAATCTATTTTAAATTATGGGCAAAAATTTTACTAAACAGGATGTATTTTTTGACGTCATCTACCTAAAGAAGTCAAACGAGTTTTTAGACTTTTAGATTCAAAACATTCCATTTACTCAAGTCTAAAAGACAATTCAAATGGGCTTGCTCTAAAGACGTAACTGTAATTTTAAGTTTGGCTTGAGTAAAAATCATAATAAGTAGACTTAGTAGACGAAACTCACAATTAGATTCGATCTTTGAAATTGACTCCACAAACAAGCCGAAACAAGTTTTTCCCTCCAAAATTCAAACATCTATACTTTGGCTACTATAAATTAATAATGAATACCTAGTAAGTAACTCCGGTTACTATAGTTTTAAACCAATAAATTACATTGTTTATTGTGGTAACTAGGTTACTGACATGTTAAACCAATGAAATACGTTTGTTTTTAGGTGTTTTTCTTAATTTATAGTGAACGGAGTATAGTTTATTTATGCATAAGGACTTGTCTACAAAACTTACGGATTCCGGGCATATGGTTCACTAAAAATACGTTTTTGGTTCGTTATAAGTCAAAGTCATAATCAACAGGCTAGACTTGGTAAAAATCGCACTCTATCAGCACCTCAAGTCTAAAAGATACAATTTAAATGTGCTTAGTCTGTGCTGATTGTGGAACAGGTTGAGTTGTAAATCTATTTTTAATTATGGCCGAAAAAATTACTAATCTGGATATACCTGTTGATGCCAATTACCTTAAGAAGTCAAACTCCAGCATAAGGATCGTCTGTAGAACTGACTGTTTCTGGAGAGTCTAACCCTATAATTGTAGTTTTTACTCACACACACATAAAACAATGCTATATTTATGGTCTATGGGTTTATATAGCATGTTTTGTGCGTCTATAGCAGGGGTGGCCAACCGGTCAATCGCGACTATTAGTCCAGTCGATCGTAGCAAGGTCAAAAATATAAATACCTAAAACCAGGGCCGTGCCTACCGGGTGGTGCAAGGCACCAGGCCGCAACGCTGTAGGGGCGGAAAAATGTGAAAATGAAAGGCGGAAAGTCGGAGAAAGGGCGGGCGATAGTTACGAATAATTGTGATTTTTGAAAAAATGGGGTGGGAACCTTTTTTTGCTCTTCAAAAAGTATTATAGAAGGAGGAAAGAAGACAATGGGAGTTGGGACACTGTTAAGAAAGTACAAAATTGGGGTGAGGACCTTTTTTGCTCTCTTCAAAAATTTTAAATGGTAGATCGCACTGGGTGTCGTCACTGAAAAGTCGATCTTGGGCCTAAACAAGTTGGCCACCCCTGGTCTATAGTAAAATCTACAATTCTTTTACCACTTCTATTACGATTTAGGCTTTGTAAAATAATTTTTTAAGAAAATGTTACTTGGTTATCTTCTAAACAAATTATGAATTGTAAATATAAGGGAGCTTCAAACGCTTAAATTATTGTTTGTCATGTAAAAACTAATTTTAAGGATAAAATGCCATTAAATTTTATAATACTCCTAGAAGGCTGTTATATGAAATAATTGAGTTAAATGATACAGTGTGTATTATTTATTTAATTTTACAAGCACTGAACAGGGCCATATTTCCGACTGTCCTCGTGGTTGGAAAAAGATGTGAAAGAGCCACCTGTGGTGGTTTTGTCTATAAAATCCGAAATAACATTTAAGAAAATGATTTGAACTGACTTCCTAAATAATAAATCGTTTTCGAAAGTATCTTATTTTTTATTACGTTTGAGTACAATTTATTTGGAATGCATTTTTAGTAACAAAAAATTATAAACTGATCACAATAGCTGAAATACCAAAATTCTCTAGTTATTCAACCGACAAACTGAACAAGATGATTTTCCAAAGAAAAATAGTAAAAAAAATATATAAACAAATGTTCTACAATTCCCACTTTTAAACCTACGGAGTATTAAAATTTTATAAAAATAATCGATAATCTATAATAACTTTTTACTAATTTAGATTTTATCAGAGAAAATTAGGGAGACGTCTTTTATCCACCAAAAAAAATAAATTTTCAGTGTCGTCCGAAAGCGATTTGCTATAAAATGTTTTTAAGAAAAAAAATGGAACGCCACTACATTTTTTTTAAAAAAGATAGTTGTTCAGGTGTTGCAGTTTGAATAAATTTGATTTTTTTACTTTTTTGAAAAAATTATTTAATATAAAATTATTATTTTAGTTATATAAAAAATTTGGCAGAAGATGTTGCAACCCTCAACTTAGGTTCAAGAGCTTCCAGTCCGAAATTATCCGTATTATCATAATCCGCTAAAATAAGACTTCCAGACGTAAACTGATCCCTTGGTCGCAGCTCAAATGTAATTTTTTTATTAAAAATTACTTATCTGACGTTCCCATGGCACGCCCATCTATTTCCGCCATTTGAGAAATACCTCGTGTTCACCACCAAACAGGATACCATCAGCTTATAGGAATCTTCGCTCACAGCGCTTAGATCCAGAAGAAAGATGCCGTCAATTTAGCGTGAATCTTTCCTTGATCCCTGAAGGTAAAAACGTTCGTACGACACCACCTTCTCTCGTCCCACAACTAATTCCATTCATAGTTTCGCCGACGATAGTACCCTTTCACTCCAGTTTTCAGGTTCCTAAACCCATCACTAAACCTGATTCGGAAAACAAACGACAGAGCGATGCAGATATCCCTTTCTGCAGGATCTTCAATTTAATATTGGATTGAGGCGCCAAAAATCCTCGTCCATTAATGCATCCAAAACACAATCATGTTCCTTGTCGCGAAAAGAGTCATCAAATACTCATCCTCACTTATGACTGGCCAAGTTTTACAGAGCAAAGACACCTTCAATCTTGTGGGCGTCACATTTGAAAGTAACCTTAACTGGCATAAACAGCATTGTATCTATATAGCCACTGCAGCTTCAAAAAAGCTTGTTTCTCTCTCGAGCCAAAAAGTATTTTTCCGCTTCTAATTTATACACTTTTTATGTGTCCCAAATCCGACCTCCCCTTGGAATATTGTTCTCATATCTGGGGTATGGCGTCCCCCTACAACCCTAAGCATTCTTGATTCTATTCAAAGAAGAGCTATTCGTCTCATTAATGATCCTTCACTTAATGAAAGACTTCCTCTCTTGCCCATCGTCGGCCGTGAGGGGATTTATCGCTTTATAAGGTACTTCCATGGCTTCTGCTCGGAAGAATTGTCCAGTATAGTTCCTCCACTCACGGTTCCCAACAGAGAAACTCGTGGTTCCGCGCATATGCATCCCTATACGGTCCAACTGACAGGCCCCCGAACTTCTCACTTGTTCGTTCTTTTATCCCTAGAGTTTCTAGATTGTGGAACCTGCTGCCCGCGGAGGTCTTTCCTTTCCCCCAAATCTTCAAGTATTGGTCCCGTGTCAACAAACTCCCTCTCACTCTCAAGCTTAAGACACCCACGGTAACGTTGGGTATTTAGGGCTTTAGCCGCTCGTGGTTTGAGCTGGATAACCATGGGGTTTTTAAAAAGTAAATACTGGAACATATACAGGTCGGATAAGACCACAGTATAAAATTATTTTAGTCTATACAGGGTGTCTCAAAAAAGTGTGACGTATCAAAGTTGTATATTTTTTAAATGGAACACCCTATATTTTATGACGGTTTTAGATTCTACTTTAAAAAAATAACTCAAGTTTGTTTATAGTACTAAGTGTCTAATTTTATTCGTTTTTGTGATATTTGATTTTTTGAAAAATGCAGAGGTAAAATTAAATTGATTTTACTTTAACACTTTACACTTTAAACTTTAAAATGTGTAACAAGATTAGAAAAAGTCTGCCATATCATACGTAGGTCAAATCAAGATCAAATATTGTACAGGGTGATCAAAAAATAATTTCAATTTTTCAGAAAATCAAAATAGCCATATCTCTCTTATTTTAAATGGAACACCCTGTATTTTTTACGTCACATGATGACAAATAAAATACTCTTTCAAATGGTGTATAGGTTGCCTATACCTATCTTTTGTGCTTTTTAGTAAAATCTGTTTTTACAAATTTTTAGTCCAAATGTTTATTTAAATTAAAGTTGGCTGTGACATAGCAGCCATTAATATTTTTCTTAAGAAAATAACAACGACCATTTATTGATTACTAGTGTTTTAGTCAGTTTAAAAGAAATTTCAATGATTTTAAATAAAAACCCTTCTTCTACAACAACAAGATGATATAATACTGGTAGGATGTGAAAAAAATGGTTTACTTTAGTCTAGAGTTAATCCTGAAAAATATTCCAGGAGAAACCATCTGATAACCTTAATAGTTGCTTTTAAAAAATTTGACACAGTGATTATGGATAATGGAAGAAACGAGTTATAGGTCACAGAATGTCGTCATAACTGACCAGAGGCGTTATTAGGATTGTTTAAAAACACAAGTTTTATCATTACCACATTCAGCTGAAATAAGTGTTGTTGGAAGTAGCATTATAAGCAACTAATGAAATTTTTTTTCTGTGAATTTTAAAAATAGTGGCAGATAATACAAAATCTTTTAATTTTGTGCTTTTTCCAACAAATTTACATTTTGCAATAACGGCTTAGTAAATAGGCATAGCTATATCACAGCCTACTTACATTTAAATAGACATTTGGAATAAAAATATGTTAAAACGGAATTTACTTAAAAGTATAAAAGATAGGTATAGGCAACCTATACACCATTTGAAAGAGCATTTGGTTTGTCATCATGTGGTGTAAAAAATACAGGGTGTTCCATTTAAAATAAGAGAGATATTGCTATTTGACTTTCTAAAAATTGAAATTATTTTTTGATCACCCTGTATAATCTATGATCTCGATATGACCTACGTATGATAAGGCAGACTTTTTCCTAATCTTGTAACAAATTTTAAAGTTTAAGGAGTTTATATTGTTAAAATAAAATTAATTTAATTGCACCCTGCATTTTGAAAAAATCAAATATCACAAAAACGAATAAAATTAGACACTTGGTACTATTAACAAACTTAAATTATTTTTTATGTAGAATCTAAAACCGTCATAAAATATAGGGTGTTCCATTTAAAAAATATAACTTTGATACGTCACACTTTTTTGAGACATCCTGTATAGAGTAAAATAATTTTATACTGTGGCCTTATCCGACCTGTATATGTTTCAGTATTTACTTTTTTAAAACCCCATGGTTATCCAGCCACAGACCGTGTCGAATATGGTGGGCCACCCTTTTGAACTATCGAATAGCGCCATTCGAGTCTTAGTATTACTAGCAATAATGCTACAAGAAATCGAGTATTTGTGTTACGACCTAACCAGAACCATTTTCACTGGGTATTGGTCTTTCAATTGCCTTTACATTTATTTGCCATTTCTTTGTTTTATAATTTGATTCATCATATTTTTAAAATGAAGCACAGCTGAAGCTATGTCAACATACTATGTTCGGGATCAGGTGTTACAAGAGGACAAATTTACCAAAATTTTTAGATATTTCATCTATCCTTTAACTGTCACATGGTCAAAACTAATAAATACAAAATTTTGATTTCAGTGACAATATACAGGAGCAAGTTATAACTAAAAATATGAAAATGACTTTCAGAATAAGACTACAACTATTTAAAATAAGACAAGAGTGCCAGCAGGTATGTTATAGAGATATAGAACCACGTCAAAAATTTAATTAAACACGGCCACTGGTAGCTTCTTTTTAAAAGATAATAGTATAATGTTATACACCAGTCCAATAGGGAAAACTTTGGCCTTTATTTTTGTATCTTATATTTTTTAATTGGTGGATGGTTTGGAAGATATATCGTAAAAAGTTGTGGATGCTCCCCTCCAATATTTTTTGTTTTAGAATTCTACTAAATCAACAAAATGCAATTTTTAGTGTTATTATTTTTGCAGAATTTTGTGCTCTATCTAAAGACACTAAAATCAGTATTTTATCATTTACCGTTTAGAAGATATTATAAAAAACTATATCAATCCCTTTAACCAACTTTGAGGGGTGGTGGGGATGCCGGCGGACTTGGGGTGGGTCTGTTCAAAATCTACTAATGTTGACATCACTTTATTCACTGTATAGCGCGTTTTTGCTTCTACTCAAGAAACGCAGTATCGGGCCATTTGAACAATAAGTCACTAAGCTAATATATAAAAGTATCCTTTAAGAAAATAGCACATTGGTATATCTAACTTTATTAATTGGGGAAATATGGTCATTGAAATCAGAGTGGCTTTTCCCAGCGACGTAACAGAAAGCGCTCCCGGAGTAGCTCAGGAGCATTTCGTTCTACTTTATGGCGTTCCAGTGGACGGAAAGTGTTATGCACCTGAGCTACTCTTGTTTTTCTTTCCCTTGCCCCTCATGCACCAACCCCTCTTTGGTTTTTGTGCTTCAAACGTGTTTTTTTATGGTTAAGGATGGATTTTTTAAAATTATTTATTTAAAATGGAATTAGATATTGAAAAGAGATTATTATTATAAAGCCAAGAAAGGTTAAAAACAACGAAATTTTAAAATTTCTTAAAGTATCTATCTTTCCTTGTCTAAGGATGCGTTCCAGTGACTAACTTTTTGAGCAGTTCAAGAGCTTCAAGCCCTGGAGCGTG
>JACEGR010010751.1:0-17763 GCA_014170235.1 Listronotus bonariensis | reverse complement strand
TTGAACACGTGCAACTTTCCAGATCTCCGAAAAATACATGTGTCGTAAAAAATTCAAAAAAGCCGAGTTAAATGGGTGCATTTTTTAAAACGACTGCTGTTATGCCATCCAGCCCAGACGATTTCTTGGTGTTAAAAGAAGAAACGATACGCTTTATGTGTTTTACCTTAAAAATAATATCGGGCATTTAATGAGGAACTGGGGCAATAGCTAAAATTGGGTGATTTACAGGAGGGTTAAGGCTTAAATTGGCAGCAAATTGATTAGCATATAATTTTGCCACTTTGTTAGCGGCAGAAATAATTTAATCTTTGAAAGTTAGTGGTAAAAAGGACTTGGTGATTTGTATTAATATCCTAATAATTTCATACCTTTCTTCAGGTGGTACCTGAACATTTTTTTAACCAAAAGACTGTTCTTCACTGAATTTTGTTCAGTTTTAATATTTTCTTTAAAATAAGCAATACAATTCATTTTTGTCCCCCAATATTTTTATACCTTCCTTACTTTTTCATATTGGATATCCCCTAACCAATATTTATAATAATTTTTATAATATATAATATAACAATATTTTTATAATATAAATTAAAATTATCTAACACGATGTGTAAACCACCAACGAATTTTAATAAATTAGCTTATTTTTTTACTAAGCAAGCAATGAAAAAAAAATCAGGGAACGAAAAAGCCTTATTATTATTTGACTAGTAAAAAAACAAGAGACAATGGCATACATTTTTTTAAACAGAATTATTCGTTTAGGTGACGCCACTAGGCTTTACATAGCATACATTTATTGAAGTTAGAGCTAAAGTAGCCTCTTAATGCAATAAATAGTAGGTACAACCAAATTTTATTACAATCGGTTGAGAAATATTTAAGGTATTATTAAATAATTAATAGTTTAAAAAAACTAAAAAACACGCTTTTATATGCAACCGAACTAAAAATTAAAAAATAATTTTTCATTAAAAAAAATATTTTCACTTCATAGTAAAAAGCGTGAGGTGCTTAATATATTAAATGTTATAATTATTATATTTGCCAATATCTATGATGGAAAAGTTATGAAAAATAGTAAAATGCACCCCACGCTTTTACTATGAAGTGAAAATATTTTTTTATTGAAAAATTATTTTTTAATTTTTAGTTCGGTTGCATATAAAAGCGTGTTTTTTAGTTTTTTAAACTAATAATTATTTTTCATTTTTTAGTTCGTTATATTGCACAAAATTCTTAATATAACAGTAAATTAGAACATACTATTTAATTAAGCAGCAAAAAGAAAATAACCAGCCCCCTATGAAATGACAATGGTAGCAAATTTTAAAATTTGCAAAAGATTGCAACTCACTAAAAAATTTCTTCTTCATTAAGTAGCAAAGTTTCAAATTTTGCCAACAGATGGCAATCCAGGCAATGTTTGGACCGTTGCCAACATTTTGCAATCCACTAAAAACTTCTTCTTTCATTTAATAGCAAAGTTTGAAATTTTTCCAACAGATGGCATCCTAGGTGTTGTTTTTATAATATAATGGAATTTTTTTCCTGGCGATTAAAAAAAAGATAAAGGGATACTGTTTGCATATTTTTGCATTGTCATGGGTCCTTAATACGTGTGCAAAGTTTCAAAGAAATCGAATAGCTGGAAGTTGGTTAAAATTAGGCTCAAAGATTCCGTTACATAGGCAGCCAGATAGATAGTTACAACCCAAGTTAATAAAAGCGTGTTAAAAACGAACGAATCGAATGCGAATCGATAGTATGAACATGACGATATTATATAAGACTGGAAAGAAACTGGGACCATACTGATATACTTGTATGTACATTCTCTATGGAAAGTCCAAAACATTGTCAAAAACAAAATGTATGAACAATTTTTAAAAACCTACGTTTTTTACTTTAATTGCTATACCTATTTAATTAATGACCGTTTAAAGAAAGTAGGAAAAAAATTGTAGTTAATATTTTAAAAGATAGAAGTAGCAAAAAAGATGTTGCAAAATTAAAAATAAACAAACGAAAATAGATAAAAACACGAAATATACGCGTTTTTTGGGCCGTTTAAAAAACTGTTTGTTACAAAAAGTTTTAAAGTATTTTTTTATGATTAAATGATTAAAAAATGATAAAAACAAGTGTGCCATATGTGTTCATATACATTATGGCATAACAGCCATAAACAGAAAAACGGACCAAAACCGATTGTTTTAAATAAGTAACAAAGTTAAATGGACAGCCATCTTGGCCTTTTGTTTTTTACAAATTGTTTTGCTTAACAAAATACTAGATATTACCTATGTACAGGGTGTCCGGATTTTGTTGCAATTGCAGGGTATCTTGGTTATTATTGGAGATAAAGACTTGCACTTTTCGCTAGTTTTTATTGAAACTAAAGGTGACACCAAAAGATTTGTTATAGCCCTCTTTGTTTTTGACATACAGGGCGAAATTTATATTTTTTATTTTTGAACCCCTGTTGTATTTAAGTTGTCTTGCAAATAATAAAAAGTAAAAACTGATATTAGTAAATATTTTTACCTAGAATTCAGTGGTGCAGTTGAGTTCTTTAAAATTTTAGATTTTTCGACTGTACCTAATACTTCATGGATACTTTATGTTCTTAGACTCTAAATTAATGTTTTTAATATATTTTTTAAAATTTACGTTATAACCAACGCATAAAGGTAGCCCTCAGTTCATAAGTAAGTTATTTACATTTTACAGCAACATCTAAGTTTTGACTAATTTAATCAGGCCAGCATCCCTATTCCAGTTTGTTCACTTATTAATTATTAAAAACTAAATATTTTGGAACAGCTCCACTGTCCTTATGCTTAGACAGTACCCAGAATCAGTATAAATCCATGATTTTTAGAAGAACTTTGATTTAAAACAAAATATGTAGTAGAAAACCATGTATGAAACGAATACCTTTCAAATTAAAAAAATGATTAATAACTTACTTTTCTAACTGTTTAATAAACGGTTTTTCACTATTATGTTTTAAACAAATGCTATTCTAAAAATATTGTAAACATACTGATTTTGGACACTGTTTTGAGCATAAAGACAGTGACGCCGATTCAAAATTATTAGTGTTTATTTATATAATAAGAAATCAAACTTAAGGAACCAAGGGGTGAGTAGGGGAGCTGGGCAAAGTACAATAGTCAAAACTCAGTTGTTGCTTTTAAAATGTAAATAAATTATAAACTTAGAGCTACTTTTATTCGTTGGTTTTAAAGTCTTTATCATTGCTCAGTCAGTTAAATTCAATTTTACAATTAAAGACATTTACTTAGAGTCTAAAAATATAAAATAACAATTAGGTATTACGTATATATATATATATATATATATATATATATATATATATATATATATATATATATTTGGAAAGCTCTTATCCGCCATAATTTATTAATTAAAAATTATACAGGGTCTTCCATTGGAAAAATCAAGTTTATCTCATATCTTGAAAAATATAAAGTTTTTAAAAAATCTAGCTACACCACTAGATTCCATGTAAAAATATCTAGTAATATTAGTTTTTTTTTGTTAGTTAAAATATAACTGTAATACGAAGGGGATCCCAAAAAAAAAATTGCCCTGTACGTCAAAAACAAAGGGGGCCGTAAAAATATTTTAGTGTTATTTTTCGTTTCAATAAAAATAAAGCAACAGTTAGCAAAAAAGCACATGTCTTTATCTTTAATAATAACCAAAATACCCTGCAATTGCAACGAAATCCGGACAACCTGCACAGGATGACCATTTGAAAACCAAACAGGTAATTTTGGGTACTCCAGGTCATTTAAGAAATAATTTTTTATTTAAGGGCTAAGTTTAAATTCTCTGCTAATATTTGTGTTTATATGACCGCTTGTCAAAATTTTGATTCTTATGTTTTTAATGTATAATATTAAATTATCTGTAAGAGCAAGCTACTTTAAACTAAGCGGATATAATAGGCTTAAACCATTTTTAAAATATGATATTAATTATTTTTTCCGGTGAGTTAAATATCATTTAACCCTTATCATATTCCCTAAGTTCAATAATTAATAGTTTAAAAAAACTAAAAAACACGCTTTTATATGCAACCGAACTAAAAATTAGAAAATAATTTTTCATTAAAAAAAATATTGTCATTTCATAGTAAAAAGCGTGGGGTGCATTTTACTATTTTTTCATAACTTTTCCATCATAGATATTTGCAAATATAATAATTATAACATTTAATATATTTATCACCCCACGCTTTTACTATGAAATGACAATATTTTTTTAATGAAAAATTATTTTCTAATTTTTAGTTCGGTTGCATATAAAAGCGTGTTTTTTAGTTTTTTAAACTATTAATTATTTTTCATTTTTAGTTTCTGCTACTCTTGACAAAATGGCGAAAAATTTTTTTAATGAACTAGAGTGGCAAATTTTAAAATTTTTCCAACAGATTGCAACTCACTAAAAATTTCTTCTTCATTAAGTAGCAAAGTTTGAAATTTTGCCAACAGATGGCAATCCAGGCAATGTTTGGACCGTTGCCAATATATTGCAACCCACTAAAAAATTTCTTCTTCATTTAATAGCAAAGTTTGAAATGTTGCCAACAGATGGCAACCTAGGTGTTGTTTTTATAATATAATGGAATTTTTTTTCCTGGCGATCCAAAAAAGATAACGGGATACTGTTTGCAGATTATTGCATTGTCATGTTTCCTTAATACGTGTGCAAAGTTTCAAAGAAATCGAATAGCTGGAAGTTGGTTAAAATTAGGCTCAAAGATTCCGTTACATAGCCAGATAGTTACAACCCAAGTTAATAAAAGCGTGTTAACGGCATTTATTAACTGTTATTGTTCATAAAAATTGAACACCAATGGTGCAACTAACCCAATTGTGTAAAAGAACTTATTAATTTTTATTGTTCATAAAAATTGAACACCAATGGTGCAACTAACCAAATTGTGTAAAAACTAAAAAATTTCTTCTTCATTTAATAGCAAAGTTTGAAATGTTGCCAACAGATGGCAGCCTAGGTGTTGTTTTTATAATATAATGGAATTTTTTTTCCTGGCGATCCAAAAAAGATAACGGGATACTGTTTGCAGATTATTGCATTGTCATGTTTCCTTAATACGTGTGCAAAGTTTCAAAGAAATCGAATAGCTGGAAGTTGGTTAAAATTAGGCTCAAAGATTCCGTTACATAGCCAGATTGATAGATAGTTACAACCCAAGTTAATAAAAGCGTGTTAAAAAAGAACTTGCTACTACTAGTAATTTGGTATTATACATAAAATAAAACAATCAAAAGTTAACATAACTTAATAAGGATCACTTGACCCCTCTTTCTATTTAAGATTTTGAAAGACTCTCACCCCTGCTAAAGGGTTGCAGTTCAGAAGGTGAAAGTAGCAAAAAAATGTTTTTACCCAAAAGCAAAAATTAACATATTTTTATAAGACGACTAATATTAGTGCAAAATGCCAAAATTGGAAAATCTAGTGTAGTTTTGTTGCTTTGCAGTGATATCTTTTGGATGTTGTGCAAAAATATAAACATTTCTAAACAAACGACGTAGGGACGTGTCACAAAGGGGCTAAGCTTGTATCAGTACCTATGTACTAGTCTAGTCAAGAAGTTGATTTCCTGCGATCAATAGTTCCAAGTCTCCTAAAAATATGGTTGATCACTTAAACTTGGATTTTCTTTTGCAAAAAAGACAATTTTTATTAACAAAAACTAAAAAAATAGCCGTTCAGCTTTTGCCAAAATCTTAAAACGTATAAGTGATGGGTTAAATATTATAAAAATTTACTGAAATTATTTATATTTTTTAATTTTGCGGAATTGTACTCAAAAATTTAAAATTTTTATTTAACGGTAAAAATTGGTAGTGAGCATCGTATTTTAATATTTTTTTATGCCATTTATTATTAATGTAAAAATATGGGAAAGTTTCGGTTGTCATAAAAGGCGGTATAAGAGTTTAAATATTTGATCTATATATATATATATATATATATATATATATATATATATATATATATATATATATATATATATATATATATATATATATATATATATATATATATATATATATATATATATATATATATATTAATAAAAGTTTTAAATTCTTGGGCATAGAGGCTCCTAAATGACAAAGAAAAGAAAACAAATACATAACCTGGTAGAAACGACTACTTGGCTGGTTACTTTAAAATTACGGAGTCTCCAAATAAATGGATAACCATGTTTTCTAGTCAAGTTGTCAGCAATGTACAGCGGTTGTGATGATTCCCAACAAGGATGAAACACGTGTCACCGTCCTCATTGCGACCCGGGGTTATCCATTTATTTGGAGACTCCGTAATTTTAAAGTAACCAGCCAAGTAGTCGTTTCTACCAGGTTATGTATTTGTTTTCTTTTCTTTTTGTCATTTAGGAGCCTCTATGCCCAAGAATTTAAAACTTTTAATAAATTGTTTATTCTAAGGCTCAAGAACATTACTTTCTTAATATATATATATATATATATATATATATATATATATATATATATATATATATATTTTATTTCTTAAAGCTCTTATTATAAACATACTTAACAAGATGACGTTTTGAAAGTTTATGAAATATTTTTATTTCAATTTTTAAAGTAAAAAAATTAAAATACTGGTTCCCATTTTTTTTTTTAATTTAATTTTAGGGTAGTAATTGTATATACTTGTTGGGTATTGTAAAATTACCGTGTACATTTTTTTTACTATTCGTTTATAAACAAATTGATTAAATATAGATTTTAATTTTTTTTACCATATAGTTGCAAAAATAAAACAGATAAACGCAAGGTATATTTATACAAAAGCTTATCTCATACTGTATAAAAAGACCAAAGGGTCATAAACTGTATCTGCAATAGTTGCAAAGTGCAATTTGTTTGTTGACAAATCAAGTCTGTGCTTGGACTTTCTCGTGCTCCAAAATTTATTTTTTTTGTAAAGGATTAACAACTTTTTTTTCCATGTTATTGCAGGTTGCCTTTTTTGTTATTTTGTTATGTTCTAGAGAAAAAAATTAAAAAAATGTTTATATAATAAATATTAATTATTTTTAAAACCTGATAATAAGTGAAATAAAAATATTTTATAAACTTTCAAAAGATCATCTTGTTAAGTATGTTTATAAAAGGGGCTCTAAGAAATAAATTATTTAAACTTGTATACCGCCTTTTATAACAACCGGAACCCGTAAAACTATTTTTAAAATAAATAAGTGTTTAAAAATATTGATACAACTTTTTTCATCGAGAAATCACATTCTTTGAAGTGCCTAGATCACCCAGGATTTTTAAATATAATATTAATTGCATTAAAAAATTATTTAAAAACTATGCTTACTATAGTCGTGGCGCGCGTCTGCAAAAACTTCCTCGCAAAAGCCAATTTTTAACGTTAAATAAAAATTTATTTAAGTTATCACCCATACTTTTTAATATTTTGGCAAAAAGCTGGACGGCTATTTTTTGTTTAGTCTTTTCTTATTACCCAATGTTTTATTTTGGAAAAATCCAAACTACGTTTCTCTAAATGTCATGTTGAATCGATTAAGCCATCAACAATATTTTTAGGAGACTTGGATCTATTTTTGCAGGAAATCATCTTCTCGACTAGACTATACGGCAATACTTTATTTAAGGATCTTACTGCAAATGGTGTCATGCGCGAAGAGATTTCAGCAACCACAAAGTGCTCGATTGCATAATGGCTCAACTAGGGATTTCCAAAAGTACACAGGGGTCAAAATAACCGTTTGCAAAAGCTTTAAAAAATAACACATTTGATACATATCCATCCAAATCTAAACAATAACTCTACTTTCTGGTAAAAACGTAATAAATTTACACTTTAAACTTACAACAAAAAACTTTTTGTTGGGTTAATTCTACAGGGTATCTCACGGTCCATGGTACCTTAGACGTTTACGAAAAACGGAGCATTAGATTTTGAAAATTTGGCAACATAGGTAATGGCTTGTGATCTTACGATCTAAAATATTTTTTAACGATGCAGCATTGCTGCTTATACCAAAAGTGACAATAACTTTGAAATTTTAAATGGAACACACTGTATATTTTGGTATTTTTGGATCCGCCCCTACTTTATGAATATTTTTGCCGAATATTATTCTATACCTACATATCTCTAATGGTTCGGACAAGTCTCCTTAAAAATTAAAATTAAGCATAATAGGTATTTATCAAAAATAGCCATTAAATGTCATTATTAAAATACCAATATGATTATTTGATAGTTTGTGTGTCATGACATTTTATGGCAATTTTTGATAAATACGTATTGTGTTAAATTTTAACTTTTAACAAAATTTGCTTTTATTTCCAAAAACACCACATTTAATATGTCTATTTCTTATAGTTTTGAAAATATAGCCATCTCAATCCAAAAGATAGTAGATAATCCAATTTTATCCACGACACCGAACTAAGTGCTTATAGCTGAAAGCTGTAGAGGTAATGAATATTTAACATAATTTTTAGATTTAGATGACCATATTTCCAAAACTATAAGAGAAAGACATATAAAATGTATTTTCTTAAAGCTCTTTAAAATATATGTTTAATGGTAATGCAATATACAGGGTGCAAATTTAAAAATGCCAGTTATATATCAAATTCCTGAGGATGAATATATTAATAATAATAATAATAATAATTTTATTAATGTCAACAACCTACAGGTTTTACAAACGTCACTTATAAATTAACACTTAAGATACATTTAAATAACTAAAATTACTATAAAATAGATGTCAGTACACACAGTTTAAAAAAATTAGGAAATCTATAAAATTTCATAAAATTCGTCAAATGAATAGCAGGCAACATTTAGCAGGACCTGTTTTATTCTCGTTTTAAAAGGTTTGAAGGGCAAAGACTTTATTTCTTTAGGCAGGTGATTAAAAAATTTTGGTCCATAGTAATTGAGTGCATTTCGACTTCTCGCTATTCTAATAAAGGGCAATTGTAGATTACCTCTTCCTCTCGTATTATGAGAATGAATATTAATACGTTGTGAGTATTCATTATAATTTGATTTAACATGTAGAAGCGCATACAGTATGGAACAGTTAAAATTTTTTGTTCTTTAAAATAATTTTTTACATCTTCTCGGTAACCTAGTCCCAGCATAACTCTTAAAACCCGGCGTTGTAAAGAGAACAGACGGCTAGTATGACAAGAATGTCCCCATGCAAGAATAGCATAGGTGCAGGTACTTTCAAATAGTGCATAATAAGCTGTCTTTATAACTGAATTTGAGACTTCACCTACCAAATTTCTAATTAAAAAGATGGTGCACTGACGATCCAAATAACGGAATTCTTAAAAAATTATCGATGGCCGCCATCTTAAAAAAAAACAATATGTTGTAATATGTCATTAGGAAAAGATTTATTGGTGTAGTATTCAAAAAATAAAAAAATAGGGGTATTTCCATTTAAAATCTTTGTAAAATTTTAAATTTTCTCTTATGAATTACATTTAAAACTGAAATTACGAAATCTAAGTAATTTATTGAAGAAAATAACAATTGTTACTACCTGTGAAAGTCAAATTGGTATCTTTTATTTTTACAGCCTACCCAGCAAAAAAATATATTTAAAACAAAGATAATGGCGGCACTTGCTTTTCTTTAAAAATCTTCTCTGGCCGCCATTTTGAAAGAAGCACCCTGTATGATATATTATTAAAAGGGAAATTCTATACAGAATACAAATATAAAAAAAGTAGGAATTTTTATTTAAAATAAATAAGTTTATGGTACTTCCGGTTAAACCTAAAGTGATCTTGAGGTCATGATACATAACTTGACAAGTTATCGAAAAGATTTTGTTATTTGGTAAGCAAAGAATAAGTTGCCTCATACCAGTTACTGATTTTATGCAATGTTTTTAAGTTACCATTATTTTATAAGCAGTTATAAGATTAATTCCATCAATATTTAAACGTAGGGCATCATACAAATCGAGGATTAAACTTGGCAGAAGTTCTAAAGCCAATCACATGTGACGCTACATAAGCAGAATTTACTGACTAGACTGTTGTGCCTTAAAAGCTTTCGTTATAATGGGGCCAAGTTTCTTGAGTAATGGTTCGAATGAATATTGTACATCGGATTCAACATGCATGTAAATTCAAGCCTGTTTCTTCCAATCATTTAAAAAGTAAAACGGATAGTTATTTAAAACCGTTCCTTAAGTATTTTCAATATACCTGCGCACGCATTTTTGTGTGTATATATATATATAGCCTCTTGGAATTGAGTTAAGTTTTAAGAATGTATTGTGTTTTTTATAATAACTTTAAAACTCTTTAAGATATTTTTTAAAATTTATTATGCACCTACTAAGCACCAATAGGCTTTTTTGATGTGGATTTTTTTAATTTTCTACCAGTGTCGTCCTTACAGGATGTACACTGGAAATAAGAAAACAATATGGTACGCCATTTCTTTTTTAAAAAACATTTTTTTTAATTCTCATTTATTTTACAACAAATTAAACCTCTTAAACTTTCTTTGTCGAAAGCACCATTTTTCGTAAAAAAATAAAAACCGTTTTTACGATTTTTAATATAGTGACATTTTTTAAACTAGTAGGCTGGTGACCTATTTTTGTTTTTTATGCAAAAACGGTGCATCAGAAAGCATCAAAGAAATTAAAGGTGTCCAACGTAATCTAAATGCAATCGGAGGGCGCTGCACAAATTATGTCATCAACATATTTATAAATAAAGGCAACATAATGATGACATAATTTGGGCAGTGCCCTCCGATTGCATTCAGATTACGCTGGACACTTTTAATTCCTTTTGTGATAGTTTGCGGTTTACCATCGAAACTGAAAATGAACGTAGTGTACCGTTTTTGGACAATTAATAAGAACAGCTAATAACAAAATATTGTTAGATTGGTATGAAATCCGACAGCCTCGGACATATTTATGAATTATTACTCTAATCATCCAACAAATCAAAAATATAATACCGTAATTGAAATTAAAAATAGAGTTACACACATTAGTGATGATAGTTTTATTAAAAATAACTTTAAGACTCTATTCAACATTTTTATTAACAACGGTTATCCAAAACATATTCTAAAAAAGTTAATTTATAATTCAAACTTGACTCAGACTATGACGGACCAACAGAGGCGCCTTATGAAGAACAACCAAAATTCAAGAAACTTCCTTTTATTAGCAATTTACCCCACTCAATTATATCTCTATAATACTTAAGACACATTAAAATTGCAAAATATAATATTTTAAAAAACGATAATAATCTACCGGAATAACCTACTTTTGTTATTGTTTTGGTGGTCCAAAATTTTAACGTTTTCATTAGCAAAATTATGATTGGTTTTTAGATGGTGGTCAACAGAGGCGCAGGTGTTTTTCCTAGCGGACAATTATTTTATGTTGCGTAACTCTGCCACTGTGATGTTTGACCTATATAACAGCCCTGGCAACCCAAGCAAGACTTTTGATAAATGACTTGCTCGGGTTTATCTTTAACTTTAGAAAAGAGGTTATCGTTTTTTAAATATTATATTTTGCCATTTTAATGTGTTTTAAGTCTTATAGAGATGTAATTGAGTGGGTTAAATTGCTAATAGAAGCCTCTGTTGGTCCGTCATAAAAGTTTGAATTATAAATTAACTTTTTTAGAATATGTTTTGGATAACCGTTGTTAATACAAATGTTGAATAGAGTCTTTAAGTTATCTTTAATAAAACTATCATCACTAATGTGTGTAACTCTATTTTTTATTCCAACTACGGTATTATATTTTTAATTTGTTGGATGATTAGAGTAATAATTCATAAATCAGTCTGAAATATTTTGTTATTAGCTGTTCTTATTAATTTTGTGTCCAAAAATGGTACACTACGTTCATATTCAGTTTCGATGGTAAACCGCAAACTATCACTAAAGGAATTACAAGTGTCCAACGTAATCTGAATGCAATCGGAGGGCACTGCACAAATTATGTCATCATTATGTTGTCTTTATTTATAAATATGTTGATGACATAATTTGTGCAGCGCCCTCCGATTTTATTCAGATTACGTTGGACACTTTTAATTTCTTTAGTGCTATCTGATGCACCGTTTGTGCATAAAAACCAAAAATAGGTCACCAGCCTACTAGTTTAAAAAATTTCGCTATACCAAAAATGCATTAAAACAATTTTTATTTTTTTACGAAAAAAGGTGCTTTAGACAAAGAAACTTTAGGAGGTTAAATTTGTTCTAAAATAAATGAGAATTTAAAAATATTTTTGTTTTCAAGAAAAGAAATGGCGTACCATATTTTTTTATTTCCAGTGTACATCCCGTAAGGACGACACTGGAAGAAAATTTTAAAAAAATCCACATCAAGAAAAGCCTATTGGTGCTTAGTAGATGCATAATAAATTTTAAGAAATATTTTAAAGAGTTTTGAAGTTATTATAAAAAAACAATTCTTTTCTTAAAACTTTAACACCCTGTATCTTAAAAGTTAGGATGTTTAGAATATATGTTCATATAAACTTTTCTTCCTAAAATTAGCTTAGGAATCATACCCGCTATTTTTAGCCATTAATTTATTTGCACCCTGTATATAATAAATAATAAATTATATACAGTGCTTGTCTAAAGTCAGGTCCCCCTTCCAAAATTTTGAATTTTTTGGTAATTTTACATAAAAATTTAAGGACTTTAGAAAGACAACATAAACCCAATTTAAGACAACAAATGATAAATGGAAATGTCAACATTACAGCTGGACGCCATTAAAAAAATGGAAAGGGCGATCTTGTTGCACATCATTTTAACCCTTGAACGGGCGCGCACTTATAAACCTATTGAGCGGGCGCGCTGCGGTACCCTATACCGTATTCCTACTTGTCACAATTTTTAGCATTTTTATTGATTTAATTATTGAAATTTTTATTTTCACATCAAGTTAACATTGTTTAAGAGAGTTTTACTATCAATACACAGCAATATTTTAACTTTATTGTGCAAAAAAATTAACAAACAATTTCAGCAAAATAAAAAAAATATTCTACATACATAAACGTAAATGAAATGTTATATAAAGAACATCATAATAATTTCAAGTATGTCAGTCGTCTTCTTCCACTGGTAGATATTTGCAATCACATTGGATCAACCGTTCACTGTGGTTTTTGCATACGAATTTTTGGCAAGAATTGCAAAAAATGGTGGTTTTGTTATTCCTATGAACTCCGCATATGTGACACGGTCCAATTTGTCTCTCATTATCTCTGACGGGTGCTGGTGTTTCTTGAGCATATTTTAGGAGGAAAACCTTTAAATCTTTAGAGAGTGTCATGCTTCCATAAGTCCATAAGCTAAGTTGGTGACAAAGACGTTATTCCGACGGTTTTCTACAAATGTGTTGTAAATATCTCTGATAGCGGCAAGTTTTTCTGTTTCTTGACGCACATTTCGTGTAGTAATATCGTCAAAACGAATAGCACGTAGCAAAAACAAAAATCTTTTATAACTAAAAGCAGCCCTTAAAAGTATCATTTTAGTACCCTCTTTATTCCATAACTCCAAAACATTAGTAAATCCTTTTTTTCACAGAAATAATAAAAAGGTCACCAAAAAGGGCTTTTATTTCATTTCTAGTAGTAGGCTTACAGTCTTTTTCTCTTGTGTAGTCAATGCTTATTTGTTTGTGTTCTATATATATGTTTGTGTATCAAACAATATCATTCAGCATGTCATCTGTAATGAATATTGCCGAAAGTCCTACGGGGTTACTTATCCAAATAGTAGAGGTATTCTTACCCACATAAAACCGATAATCTTCATCTAGTGATTCCAAATGTGTATCATTTTCTTCTTCTTCCACTGATTGTTCAGATTCACTATCGTACAGATTATCCTCAATAACCTCATCTTCTCCTTCACTTTCATTAGTAAAATCAATAGGATTTTCTTCTTCCTCTTCTTTGTCATATAAACGTCGAGCAAGATCTTTTAATTCTTTGGGACGCAAATAGGTTCTTGAATACTTTGAAGGCCTGTAAAAACAAAAAAAAAATGAGGACAGAGCAAACTTATTTCGAAATTACAATAATTTCAACATAATATGAACTTAGATATCATATTCATAATGTTGGCAACAACCGATTGTATAGAATAATCCAAAATACGCAAATCAATAAATAAAAACATAACAAAATATAATAATTGTTTACTTACATGACCAGGCGCGCCGCGGAAGGGAATGCCGCAACTCTGTAGTCGTCAATTCACGGATCGATTATGACTGAAATTAACCTAGGACTCGCACAATCTTTGCACCCGCTGTTGCCAAATATATTCATATGAGAATACCTCAACGCACATTGGCTTACCTCGAACGCATGGTTTTCTGTTCTGAAAATTGCGGTATAAAATTTCAAGCTCGCCCGCTCGAGGGTTAAAGCTCCCGATGAGTATTTTATAACCCCAGAATATAAAGTAAATACCTACCACAAAATGTCGGTACTTTTAAAATTACCTAAATACCCGATTTGAATGGCCATATTTTTAAAACTTATAAAGTAAGGTATTTTAAATATCTTCTTTATTGTAATATATTACAGGGTGCGTCATTAAAAAAATCTATATTTTTGACACTACCTTAAATATTCTCACCAATATTACTAATAAATAAATCCTTAAAGAGCTTTTTTTCAAGCTCTATTAAGGTATTTTTATACCACAGTGAGTGTATCTAACTTTATCAGATTCGGCAATAGGGCCATCTAATGAGGTATTAGGTAATTTTTAAAATACCGCCATTTGGTAGTAGGTAAAGGTATTGACTTTATATTCTGGGGTTATAAAGTAATAGTCAGGAGCTTTAAAATGATGTGCCACAAAACCTCCCTTTCCATTATTTCTTTTTGACGTTACAACGTCTTATACTTCAATGGAGCCGGCTGCACGCACCAAAAAACATGATTCCTGCGACGTTACCTCGCCTGCCGTGACCTCGCTCTGAGGCGTTCCATTTAGGGCTTGAAGTGCAAGCGAGAGCGCAAAACGAGTGACAAAGAGGCACAATCGGCCTCCGCGTTTGGCAGCGTTCGACATCTGATTCTCTCCTTCTTGAGTGATTGGTCCGCGTGGACAGTTGCTATACAATATGAAGTGCAGTTAAATGAGAATGTGGTGTCAATTGTTTATAGCAACAATAATTGCAAACCATTCAATCAGTATTTTCTTATGACATTGTCACGTTCAACTTTCGTCAGTAAACCGACTTTGGAGACAACAGATTTTTTTCTTTAAATGGCGTCCAGCCTTTAATTTGATATTTATATGTGTCATTTCTTGTCTAAAATTTGGTTTATGTTGTCTTACTAGTCCTTAAAATTTCAATAAAAATATCAAACAATTTAAAAGTTAGGAGAGAAGGTCCTAAATTTAGACAAGCACTGTATAACAAGTATATTAAGTATACAGTGTGTCCCAAATTGGGCCTACATGTATTGGTAACTCGAAAACCATTAGAGCTACACTGTTGGTTAAATTGGGAAGTTTTAGACAATTTAATTGCAAAATTTTAAATTTTATTTATCTTTTATGGTTTTTGAGATAATTAAGAAAAACTAAAATGGTGAATTTTAAGTTTTGCCTGTAGCTCGCAAACTACCAATTTTACGGTTTTAGGATTACTACATTATGGGAACACTTTTTAAAAAAGAATTTAATTTAAGTAAAAATATTTATTTACTTTATTTGTTTTTCAGATATTTACCCAAACTTTGGATTTTTATACGGACACCATATTGGAATTTTACATTTTTAAAAAGAGCTCTTCAATAGCTTTTTATTGATGTATCACAAGTCTAGGTTTTTAGATTGCTTATGCTCTAAAAACGATCATTTTTGTTTATTTGATATTAGGCTTAGACTAGACTGCGTAATGGCCGCTCCGTTTCATAAAAACAAATGATACGCTTCCAGAGCGGCATCAACCTAACCATAGACATTTGAGATTCTTAGTGATGAACTTGTTACTCCATGGACCTTTTGTGAAAGCGAAATTTAAAGCTTATACAAAAAAAAGTGCTGCTTTTTGCAAAAACTAAAACTTTCTAATATTACCTTAAACTGATAATAATTAAACACAGCTGTAAAACAAAAATCAGTAATTAAAAATAAAATTATTTTTAAAAAAGTGTTCGAATAATGTAGTAATCTTAAGACCGTAAACCTTGTAGTTTGCGAGCTACAGGCAAAAGTTAAAAATGCAACATTTTGTTTTTTCTTAATTATCTCAAAAACCATAAAAGATAAATAAAATCTAAAAGCAAGCTTAGCTTGGCAATTAAATTGTTCAAAAATTTCCCTATTTAACCAACACTGTAGCTCTTATGGTTCCCGAGTTATCAATACATGTAAGCCCAATTTGGGACACACTGTATATGTACATTAAAATAATTTTTTTAATATAATGAATTTTGGTTGTTGGACTCCTTAAAATGATGTCCTTGTAAAACATCTGCATTTGTTACGTGACCAGGGGCGGACTAACCCTTACACATTAGTCCTAATTATTTTTCACCCTGTAAAATAAAGGCTTTAAAATAGCATTTTTGAATAGCTGAAATTATTAGCTAAAAAAGATACTCTTGTCCTATATTATATATATAAAGTGCATCGTTTTTGAAAAAAACAACTTTTTATTTAATAGGGTTGTATTTAATATTTAGGTTTATCGCTTTGACATAGCCTCCCTCTTATTTTATTTTAAAGCTTTAAAGTTGAAGATTATGGAACTCTCTACAATTGTGCAACATTATTTTTTAGTGTCGTAAAAATAAAAAATATATATATTTATTGGTAAGTTTTTAGTACATTTGCAACAGAATAACCTAATGTTTTTACATGTCCCCAATAAACAAATACTTGTTTTAGTCGGAAACGTTTCAATTTATCCACATCCAACAAAATTACCTTTTCTTCAGCTAAAGGTTTAGACTACCCAAAAATACTATTTTTATTTATTTGTTATATTGGGTGGAAAAATATATAACAATAATGTGTAAGGGCTCGTCCGCCCCTAGCAAACTAGTGAAGGCAAATGTTAAAAAATATATATATTTTTTTACCAAGTATTATAAAAGTTATAAAAAAAAACGATTTTTAGCAGCGTCCTTAAAGGGCGCAAATCTCTGTAAAGTCGGACTTTAGAAAAAAATATGGAAACTTGTCCTATTATTTTCATGCATTCTATATGAATCCGAAAGATTGAACACATATTCTTGGACACCTTGAACATATAGCCTCTAGGATATTCCCTTTAGTGTCCAACAGTAATATTTTAATAGGTTTGGGCATTGATATCTTCTGTTTGACTTTCTTCCAGAGCGAAAGTATCCCGATAAGAACAGTATTTACATTGCTTATTACTGACGGCTCCTAGATCTTTGGAAAACAAGGCAAAATAATAATAACTAAAATGAATTACAAATTTTTAAAGACATTTTCATGCTTTATATGTAGTACAAAGGTTATTATTCAAGTGATTTTAATTTTGTGTTTGCTCTTTTCCAAAAAATATTTTGCAAAATGTTTTAATTATGTTTACTTAAATTTCTGCAGTGTATTTTTATTAACTTTTTTAATTACAGGGTCTTTAATTATTTT
>JACEGR010010750.1:0-17764 GCA_014170235.1 Listronotus bonariensis | reverse complement strand
GAAAAGCCGGCGGGAATTTTCGGCACGGGCAGACAGAGACCCAGGCTCGAACATTATTGTTAAAATTGTGCTCTGTTAAAAACTTAAATATTCACAAAATATGATCACAACTAACAATAACACATATGTAAAGATAATGTATATAAAAAGAACAGAACATGTACATAAAATTATTTTATAAATTATATGCCACATCTTAAAATATTTTTTTCAGATAAATACAAACCATTTGGATGATATCACTAAAAACCTGTATAAGCTGTTACAAATTCGAGGTTTATTATTATATATCGGAAACGGTAAGAGATACAGAGTTGGTTAAATTGGGGGTAAAGGTTGCGAATTTTGTTGTTTAACATATGCAGCTTTTTAAAAATTTACATATGTTTCTGAAACGTTGCATAAATGTACAGTGTGATGTCGTTGGATTAAGAATTAAACTACGAGTTTATTTAGTTTATTTAGTTTAAAACCAAATATTTTACCTATAAAAAAAACACAAAGCTGATGATGGCGGCTCAAGGACGAAAGGTCAGATCTTAAATAAAATAAATTAATTTTTTAAAACGAAAAAAGTGACAATGAGAATTTGACATTTATTTTACAATAACTCTTTTAATAAACTGAAAAGAAAACTGTTTTGCAATTTTTTTTTTTTTTTTTTATAATTTCGAAACATATGTAAATTTTTAAAGCTGCATATGTTAAACATAAAATTCGCAACCTTTACCCCCAATTTAACCAACTCTGTATCTCTTACCGTTTCCGATATACTAATAATAAACCTCGAATTTGTAACAGCTTATACAGGTTTTAGTGATATCATCCAGAGAAATGGTTTGTATTTATCTGAAAAAAATATTTTAAGATGTGTAATATAATTTATAAAATAATTTTATGTACATGTTCTGTTCTTTTTATATACATTATCTTTACATATGTGTTATTTGTTAGTTGTGATCATATTTTAATGAATATTTAAGTTTTTAACAAACCAATTTACAACAATAATGTTCAGTA
This sequence comes from Listronotus bonariensis, assembly GCA_014170235.1. Lineage (NCBI taxonomy): Eukaryota > Metazoa > Arthropoda > Insecta > Coleoptera > Curculionidae > Listronotus > Listronotus bonariensis. The sequence goes on along the minus strand of JACEGR010010750.1, from coordinate 16,744 downwards.
CCGTTCCTGGGTCTTCTGTCACCCCGTGCAGAAAGAGAAATTCCCGCCCGTGCAAAAAAATATTTGTTGATCGGTACAAATTTTTTAACGCCAAATAAAATGGTCCCCACTTTCACACTATTTAAGTAAATCCTTTATTAAAGTATCCAATATTAATTTTCACTTTTCTCCACTTTTTTGAACAGCAAAAGAGTCCTCCAAAAACCGCCCTTCATTTGGCAAAATGCCGCCCTGTTCAAATTCTTCCTGCCGCACCCCCGCCAGGAACGACCCTGATAATGTTTTCTGCCTAATAATTGACGCTAGGTAAATTACAAGAGTCAGGGAAAAGAAAGATGTCCATTCATAATTTGTTGTCTGACGGCTAACTTTATTATTTGGTTATAAACTCATGGCCTACTATGCGAAGTTAAATTTTAAAATTAAGAACATTGATTAGTGTTTAAAAGTATGAAATAACTATTAAGTACAGTCGAACCTCTATAACTCAAACCTCCACAAGTCGAAATTCTCTCTAATTTGAAGTTTATTGCTGCCCCTTGCTTATTTGCTTCAATTGACACTTACATTCTTTAACTCGAAATCTCTTTAACTCGAAGTAAATTGGCGGTTCCTTGAGTTTCAAGTTATAGAGATTCCACTGTATCATAATTTTAAAAACTTTAACCAAATAATTTAATTTTCAGAACTGGCTGAAGCAAAGGAATTTGACGTGTATTGCAAGTATGGTAGAGATGTGACGTCGCCTACGTGTCGTCAGACTTTACTGGAGCTACTATCAAAACAGCAGGCAACCCTCAATACAGCTGGCCAGGGCATGCCTTTAGCTTTAAAGTATTATTTGCCGGCGTTATTAACTCATCCTATTTGGCATTTTTTCTCTTATATGGATTATATCAGGTAAAACAATGTTTATTTAATTAAGGACTCTTTTTTCCTATGTAAATCGTTGTATTTACTTAATATGTTTAATATACAGGGTGTCTCTAAAATTCTTATTCTTTAACATGTTCTACATAGAAAAAAGGGATACTTGGCTTGGAAAAAGTTGATTTGACCAGCCGTTTTTAAGATATCTGGATTTATAAAATATCATTTCCTGTATGGCCAGGTCTTAAGCTATACAAAGTGTTTCAGAATAAGATGCTAATCTTTTAATATGTAAAGTTAGGTGATTTTTTATGTAGAAAAGATTAAATGAACCTATGTCGTAAATGTCTTTATTTTTGAGATACATAATGGTAAAGATATCGAAAAATAGGCATTTTTACTACTCAAATGCAATTTTATATTTTAAACTTTTTATTTTAGGTTATTAATTGGTCTTTCCCCAGCTCCTGAAGATAAAGAAATGTTGACAGAAGTTGAGGGCATGTTAAAACCATTAAGAGATGAACTGAGTAAGTAGTTGATTTCTGAGAAAATATGTGAGATGTAGCATACCGCTGAAGTCACAAATTATATTTAAAAAAATGTATGTGCAAAGTTTAAGGCACTCCGCACATGGGTCGGCGAAACAACGACGAGACCGAGATTCGACGAGCTTTCGACAGTATGTATGCATATAATTGTTTTTAAAAGAGACGAGCATACGTTTAATGGTCAATTTTTACTATACAGTGCATTTCAAATAAAACGAGCCACCCCATAATTTGGTTATTTGTAAACTTTTTAAAAAAAATCTAAAATACGTCAATTTTTATTTTTAGGAGGATACATTTTTGTGTCAAATTTTACTTATTCACGGTTATCCCTTCCCCCATCAACACAAATGTCAAAAAGCTTAAATTTGAAAGGGGGTCAAGTGGTAAATCATTTTAAAGCTCCTGACGAGTACTTTTTAACCCTTAAATATAAAGTTAATATATTTACCTTCTACAAAATGGCGGTACTTTAAATATTACCCAAATATCTGATTGGGATAGCCGTATTTTTGAAACTTATGAAGTTAGATGTACTTAATGGGGTATTTTCTTAAAGCTCTTTTAAAAATCTTTTTAATGGTAATATTAGTGATAACATACAGGGTAGGACATAAAGTGTATATTTTTTTAATGAAGCACCCTGTATATTATATTATCAATAAAAAGATCTTTAAACGAGCTTTAAGAAAATACCACATTAAGTTCATCTTACTTTATTAGTTTCGGAACCGCCATTTTGTAGTGGGTGAAGATATGGACTTTATATTCTAGGGATATTAAGTACTCGTCAGGAGCTTTTAAATGATGTTCCCTTTTTTGATAACCTTAAACAAGTAAATTTTGACACAAAAATATGTCCCCCTAAAAATAAAAATTGACGTATTTCAGAATTTTTTTTTATAACTACAAATAACCAAATTATTGGGGGTGGCTTGTTTTAATTGGAACGCACTGTATTCTCAGCCAATTAAATCATATGTCGATCGGAGTGCGCCGATGTTCCCGAACCCGACCGCGATGGGGCAAAAACTACCCCTTTGGATTATCCCACCGGGTCAAAAAGTGTCATAATAAGCTCTTTAAGACCAGTTCCCAAAAGCCTGACTCCTACCGAACAATATTTTACAGACAAAAATATTAAATATTTTCTTACCCAACAGGTTGACTTGTTTTGCTATTTCATTTCAAACTTTTTCTGTGTCATCTTTTAGCAAATGTTTTTTTTGAAGTATAATTATGAAGTAAAGGACGTTTTTAACCTCGTCCAAAAATCTAATATTAAACAAATCCATCTTGGGAAGAAAAATTTCGTGACGTTTCAGCCACTAATTTTCCCGTGTAAAAACCAGACATTTCAACTTCAACTTTAGAAAAGCTTTATTGTTCTAAGTATAATACAATTCTCTTAAACAAAGCATCTTAAAACTAAAAACTTTTTTTTATTGTCAGGTCGCGCGAGTAAAAATAATAAATGTCAAAAATAGTTGCCATTCTTCTCCCTCTTCACACCGCTTCCAAAAACACAACATACAACAAATTTAGACGGAAAACGGAGAAGAGATAGACCAAGTGTCAAATTAAACTAATATAAAATGTTCAACATTGATAATGAAAAAATATAAAATTAAAATGAAAACCAAAAATAAATTAAAATAAACAAGCCTCACACAAACCGATTATTCAAAAATTCATTTTGCGAATAGTAGGCTTCAGCAATAAACAGACCCTTCACCTCCCTCCTAAATATTTTTTCACAAGTTATTTGGCGAACACGTGATGGAAGGTGGTTAAACAATTTTTGCCATTATAAACGATAGATCTCTTTACCAATGTTGAGGAGGGTATGGGAAGAGAAGCCACTCGACTATTACGAGTGGGATAAACAGATTCCGCAGAAATTTCATCCCTATATTTCTTTTGGACCAAACACACTGTTTCCAGAATAAAAATACATGGTAAAGTTAAGATTTTTGGCCAAAAAAGAGGTCTGCAAGATTCCCGACGCCCAGCCTTGATCATAAATTTCAATGCTTTCTTCTGCAACATAAACAGACCATTAAACTGGTAATCGGAGCGTGCTCCCCAGAAACATATACCATACCGAAGATGTGACTCAACTAGGGAATAAAACACAGATTCCGAGCCACCCCACTATTCAACTCTTGAGAAACAATTCTAACAGCGTAGTAACCTCTAGAAACCTTTTTACTGAGTTCCGATATGTGTTGTTCAAACTTCAATTTTCTATCAATGTGTAGACCCAAGAATTTATTTACTGTCGGATTACTGATTGGGTTGTTCTCAAGATGTACATCGTCAAGTTCGCACCCAAAGTTGGTCATATTGGTATTAGATACATTAAGAGTTAGAAAATTGGAATTACACCATTCCCTAATCTTAATTAAATCGGCTTTAATGCTCCGTTTCATTTCACTTGCATCATGGCCGTGCCACAGAGTGGTTGTATCGTCAGCAAACACAATCACACTGTTTTACCAACCTATGTGCGGAGAACCTTAGTAGAACTTTAATAGTATATTCAATCTTCCAAAAATTGTCTGTTAGAAGATACATATTGTGGAGGAAGTATTCGCAGTTATTAATTAGTACTATTATTATTAGTTATTATTTTTGTTTTAGAACACAGGGTGTTTTAACATATTGTTTTTTTTTCTCTCTAGCTCACTGTGTTCCTTCACAATCCATTCCTAGAAGCTCAGCAACGCTAAACCAAGTAAAAACTAGACGGTCGGCGGCGATTGAAAAAATCCAGGAACTCGAAAGGATAGTTGAAAATTGGGATTCAAAGGATTTGGGGCAGTGTTGTAACGAGTTTGTTAGAGGTAAGAAGAAAGTGGGTCATAAGTTATGTAATTAATTTTTATAAATATCAATTTTATCAACTAATAACCGAATTGCTACAAACAGAGCATTTTTTTATTGAAGATCATTTCATTTGTACTTTAGTATATATATATATATATATATATATATATATATATATATATATATATATATATATATATATAATACTATGTTAAGTATACATTTAATAAATAAGTCAATTTGTTAATTCAAATGCCCCGCACAAAACTAATAAAAGGCATATCTGTTAAAATTTTAAAGAATGATAGTTTTCAGCATGCTGAATCAAGTCTCAATGGGACCAAAATCCTTCCTTCTCTTCCTTTTTTTCTGAGATGTTAGGCCTCAAGGTGGCTATTTTGTCACTTTCGTCCTGTTTATGGCCGAACTATGGACTAAAACAAAAAATACAATATGGCCGTATTGCGGTACTACGCTTTAATAAAGCGGTAAACTATATTGCCTTTACTCATTTTATACAAGAAATAATTATGCCCTTGTATCAGATTAAAAAAAAAAAACTTAGAATATCCAAATAGGAAATGACCTGCACCCATCTGTCTGATAATAACTATTTCAAACGAAATATATTATTTAAACAAAGGTATTGCTTAAATTATGGTCAAGGCTATATTTAAATTTAAAAAATATCCCAAAAATGTTTGATACATGGAATTTTTTTCTTTACATGAGAGTACTAATATTTCACATTTTTTCTCTTCAATATTATAAATGAAACCATGGAAAATTATTTAAATTTAAAATTTTGAAAAATTATTTCAATTTTTTGGTACATTCTATATTATTTTAACATACATATTTTATTAACCCTCGAATGTATGTAAAAAAATAGGTGTCCATACTCTGCCCACACTTTAATTCTAACTGTAATTCTTATGGTGGGGTCAAGCGCCCCTCTTCGGTTTTCGGTTTAAATTGCACATTCAACGAAAAAAAAAACGTGAGATCTTCACTACACCCCTCCCTACCCCTTGGTGATTTTTTCGGAACCCCTTCCCCTTCGTTCAAACCTTACGTGATTAATGGACGACCCCTAATTATTTTTTTATTGCCGATTGTATATAAATATTTAAAATAATGTTTCAGCTACAATAACCTTACTTTAAATTTGAACATAAAATCCTATTTTCTACAATATTTTTTTATACAATTTTTTTCTGTTTTTAAAGAGACGCGTTTGTCTGTCTATTTGTAACAGCCTATATAATAAACTTTAAGTTTTACAATAAGAGCAAAAATCAGATTGTGAAACCGTATCTTTATTTTAGAGCGTTTCGTTCATATTTCGAATTTAAAATTTTATCATTATCAAATAAACTTGGTTTTTAACAAAGTAGTTTCCCATTTTAACCAAATAAACCGTTTTTCAGAGGATGTGTTAATAAAAGTTAGTCAGAAAAGACTGACAGAACGACGAGTGTTCCTATTCGATGGTCTCATGGTCTTGTGCAAACCCACCACGTCGTCGAGGCGGCAGAGCTCGGTACATCACACATCGCATCCTGAGTGTAGGCTAAAGAGAGGTTTTTATGAGAAAGGTAGGTGTTTACTTTTATTAATAAATAAATTAATTAATTTAAGATGTCCAAAAAGGGTGTCTGTAATATATGATTTTTTCATACAAGACTTATATAGAAAATACAGGGTGATTCAAAAATCGATCACGAAACTTAAGGGGGTGATTCTACTTGACAAAATAAAGGTAGAGCTTCATATAATTTTTTTCAAAATGTCATTCCTCACAGTTTAGGCACCAATAGACATTAAAGTTTTCATCAATTTCAATCAAATTACCTACATACATACAGGGTGTCCAGTAACTCAACCAACAAACTTAACCAAACGATTCTACAAGAAAAATAAGAAACAAACTTCAAATAAACATATGTCCTAAACGTCTTAGTTTTTTAAATATTTAACACACCGTAGTTCTAAAACTAAGACGTTTTGGACATATGTTTATATGAAGTTTTTTTCTTATTTTCTGTTGTAGAATCGCCCTGCAAAGTTTGTCGGTTGAGTTACTGGACATCCTGAATGTATGTAGGTAATTTGATTGAAATTGATGAAAACTTTAATGTCTATTGGTGCCTAAACGGTGAGGTTTATCGACTTTAATAAAGAGTACCTAATTTTTTAAGTTTTTGATTGTCTATAAAATGGCGCCCCCAGCTCTGCGATATCTGTCAAAATAAAAAGTTAATGATGTAAATAAAGTTTTAGGTAAAGTGCCCTCTGGCGGTATTTAAAAAAGTACTTTTGTCTTAAAATTTTAGAATCTGCAAAGCTCGATTTGTGTGCGCCAAATGTCAACTGGATTGGTTAAAAAATAAATGCAATATGGCGAAAAACTCAAAATAAAAATTGAACTTTGGCGGCTTGTAACTTGAAATCGAATGATATTTTGAAAAAAATATATGAAGCTCTACCCTTATTTTGTCAAGTAGAATCACCCCTTAAGTTTCGTGATCGGTTTTTGAATCGCCCTGTATATTTGTAAGGATACTTATGGAGGTTTGGTATTTTTGTATGCAAAATGTAGTACTTATTGTTGTGATCATTTTTTTCCAAAATGGCTTTCATATAAGTAAATACAGCTTAAAAACTGATAGTCTAAGAGCTGGTAAGCATTATTGAGCAGGTATTTAAGGCACAATGAAAATCATCCACAAAGCTTCTTTAATGTTTTTTTATTTAGAAACGCTAAGGGGTGACGGGGTATATATATTTTTTTTTTTTTGAAAAAAAGGAATTTTCTTTATTTTTTTTTTTTTTGTAAAAATAGGACATTTTTTATTACTTAAAAACTTTTAAAGTTAAAGGTATGAAATAATTATGGCATATAGTTTGACGTTTGTACTAAAACATACCCAAAATTCAAGTCGCTAGAACATATAATTTCAGAGATAAGAATTTTTGAAATTAACACTAAAAGTATCAAGTTTAATCGCAAATTGTCGCTTTATTTCTATTTTTTAGTCCCTACACCATCCCTTAGGCCGTTTAATTGCCTTTAAAAATTGCCCAAAAATCTAGACGGCTGTGAAATCGAGCTTTGTCTACACAAGGTTGATTTTAAAAGATATGAACAATCAGTTGATTTTAAACTTGCATCGTTTTTTCGTAATATCTAAAAATACCTTATACAGGTTGAAAATAATGCTTAGATCAAAAAATTTTGATTTTCCGGACCCTATTCACATTTTTACACATAACTGTTCCTGATTTCCACACGAAAGATCGCCAAGAAAGTGCATTAAATGCACTTTTTTAAGAACAAGCTTTTTTATTGTTTTTTTGTCAACTCTTAGCCAGGTCTGCGTTTCTATGTTTAAAAACACTAAGGAAGTATTGTGGACAATTTACATTGTGCCTCAAATACCTGCTCAATATTGGTTACCAGCTCTTCTACTATAAGTAACGTTAATTTGGAAAATTCTTTGGGTATTGCACACGACATCATACTGACCAGATATTGAACTTCTTTCGAAGCAATAGCAATCGCAAGTTCTTAATGGGATTTTTAGTTTTCTATACCTACCTAATTTTAATATCTGTAATCAAACACCAAAAGGTATTTTAGGTGTAAAGAATTATTCTCTATTTTGGCGGTCTTTATTAAGAATTAAATAAATTATATTGTTCCAGTAAGCACCTGCGTATAAAAACACGTGTCTTCGTTTTTATACCTTTATTAACAATGGAACGTAACTATGGTTACAACAACGACAAAATCTACTCTTGTCAATGTCTCGAAGTTTACAACACAAAAGTCGAATTTATACTGACTGATCCGAGGTTTCCCGTCGCCCTTTTATAGTATGGTGGAAGAGTAAAGAATGATCTAGAATATTCGAGAAATATCGTGAAAATTCCATAGTACATGATGGCATAAAAGTTATTAATAGATAATTCGGGCGTTTTCGGAAACCTTCGAAAGTGATGAAAGAACTTGGAAAAATTAAGGTAAATTATTTAAATAAATTAACAAACTAAATTAAATGATCCTAACTCTCTAAAATTCTATAACCTAAACACATTTTTGAAAGTCTGTAACATTGCCCCCTTCCAAGTTTTGATCGTCTCGATCAAGTATCTTCACTGTCTTGATAACGGCTTAGCCTTTCTAGATGTACTACTTTCATCTTTGCCTGTGGACTCTTCTGTATACGGTACACCAGATCATTAAGCCGTGTCACCACTTTATATGGTCCCTCCCATGACTTCTGTAGTTTCGGTGAACGCCCCTTGGTTCTTCTTGGATTGTATAACCAAACTTTTTCACCGACGACAAATCCCTGATGGTTAGCTTTCAAGTCATAGCGGGATTTCATACGGTCACTTCCTTTTGTAACTTGGTACGCACCTCTTCATGTATCCTCTGTAGCTGTTTACTTAGTTGACTTACATAGTCTTCTGCTGGTTCTTCATTGGTGGAAGGTCGTCCTGTAAGCAAGTCAACTGGAAGACATATTTCCGCTCCGAAAATGATTTTAGCAGGTGTTTCGCCAGTAGTTTCGTGAATTGCGGAGCGGTATGCTAATAAAAACGGCTGTATACAGTTATCCCAGTCACTTTGTTGGTCATTTACTTTAATTTTCAGGTAGTTATCAAGTGTTCTGTTAAACCGCTCTACCATGCCATCGGACTGGGGATGAAGAGGTGTTGTTCTTGTTTTATGGATTCCCAGGAGATTACAAAGGTTCTTGAAAAGATCGGACTCAAAGTTTCTGCTCTTGATCGGAATGTATTTCTCTAGGAACTCCATAGCGACAAATCCATTGTTGAAATAATACATCGGCAACAGTTATAGCTTGATTTGGGATTGGGTAGACTTCTGGCCATTTACTGAAGTAATCCATCGCTACCAAGATATAGCGATTCCCTGATTTACTAACTGGAAATGGCCCTGCTATGTCTATGGCAATTCTTTCAAAAGGTGCCCCTACATTGTATTGCTTCATCTTGCCATGGCTTCGTGTTTTGGGCCCTTTGCTGGAAGCGCAGTCCTTACACCTTCTGCACCAGTCTTTACGTCTGCACGGCTTCCCCAGCCAGTAGAACCTTTCTCGAACCTTTTTCAAGAGTCTTCATAACTCCGAAATGGCCACCTCCTACACCATTATGCAAGGCTTGCAATACTTCAGGGATCCTTTTGGTTGGTAGGATTATCTGATGTTTGCGGGGTTTTGCCGTCAGAACTTTGTAGTAGGCCATCTTTAACCAATCAAAGAGTCCCACATGGCCCCAGTACCCCTTATGTCTTGGAGACTTGGAGGCTATTTTCTGATATGGCGGTCTTTCCAAATTTTCTGTCTTAAGTTTGATCATGTCTCCAAGATCGGGATCTTCTAGTTGTTCTTTGGCCAAGATCTTAGGATCCCATTCTTGAGAGCACTGAGACGTGTTCTTCGGCAGTGAAATTCATCAGGTTCCTATGTTCTTCTCGTCTGCTGCAGAACAATGGCTCCAGCTTGGTAGTACCTGGAAACGTGTGCGGTCGGGACTGCGGAAATGGTCCTAGATACTGGTTCCACACATACCATCGTGTGAAGCCGAACATCGTAGCTCACTGTAAAAATATTCCGCCCTGTAAAGAATTACCTTTTGGAAACTGCTAATGGAGAAGTTATACCAGTTAAAGGCATACATGAAGCCAGAATAACCCTAGGAACAACAACGTTTATCCACGTCGTGTTTGTTGCCGACATCCTGGACGAAGTTATCCTTGGCCTTGACATTATGGAAAATCAGAAGTTTATACTAGACCTTCCACAACGGGTACTACGAACCAATAAAGAAGAGATTGTAATGAGACTACCACGAAGCAGCGAAACATCGATTCGAGAAGTAGTCTTCACTGGAAGATGTTATTCTACCGCCAAACTCAGAAAGCATCATACAAGCAAGGTTTGAAGATTCAGAAGAAGGTGAAATCGTGTTAGTCGAACCATTAGAAAATTGTCCCTTATACGCTAAAGGAATTCTACCAGCAAGAACTCTGACGCAAGCCAAAAGAGACATGGTATTTGTCCGAATGATGAACCTAAAGGATTACCCTCAACAAGTCAAACAAGGTGACATAGTTGGTACCTGTCAACCTGCTAACATGATAGTTACCTCCACCTTAACTGCAAATGGCGGCTAAACAACATTATTTTATGTTTTTTACGTAATTTAAAGGAAATGGCCTTTTCCTAACATTTTATTGATACAAATAACAAACAAAGTAAAAATTAAGTCAAACAAAATGTTTATTATGTATTTTTGAGAGAATAAAAATAAAATGATGGTAAAATTAGCTAGGTTAATTTCGACGATTTCGACCGAAGGTGATAAATTCAAATTTCCCGCTTAGCCGAAATACAAGATTTGACAATTTGACAGATGAGGTAACCTTGCTTTTGTTTGGCCGCTTTGTGCAATTGTTTTCTACGTGGTTTTCTAGCTTATTAGTTTCTTTTTAAAGAAAAGAGTTTTTAGTGGACATAATTAAGTGTATTCATTACCTAATTATTGTGTGTTGTGTAATTAATTGGTGATGGCTAGTCAAGAAGGCGGGTTATTCAAGTAGACTGTTAGGAGCTGTAAACATTTTGTTTAAAACCTTTTAAATTTGTAGTTACCTAAAAAAATTTATGAAATCAGGAAGTTGCCTTATTAAAAGTTTTAAAGACGTGTTAATAAAAAAATTATATATATTTAATAGTTTTTTTGACATTTAACTCCTTTAAAATATTTCTCCCTATGTTTTGGATCTGAAAATTGAGTGTAAGTGTCCCTTAAATACTTCCTATTTTAAAGTGTTTTCTTTTGATTTACTATCTTTTTTTAAATTTTATTACATACTTTTTATTTTATTTTTTGGTTTATTGTTACGATATAAAAATTTATATTATGTAATTTTTTTATTGATAAAGTTTTTCTGCCTTTTTTTCTCATTTTTTTCGATTACAAAATTCTAAATATGTTGTTTAACTTTTGGGAGATTCAACTTATAAAACTTGCAATACTTATTTAATGATAAATGCCATTATCCTAAACGCATTTTTTTGCCAATAACTTATTAATGATAGACGCCATCATCCTAAACGCATTTTTTGGCATAACTTATTAATGATGGATGCCATCATCCTAAACTCATTTTTCATCATAAATTATTAATAACGGATGCCATCACATAATCTGCAACACGTGGCCTTTTAGATACCTTTTTGCCAATGCCTTGCCGTTAAAGAGTGTTGGCAATGCCAGTAAATTAAATGTACAACGCCGGAAAAAAATGTTATATGGGAAACTCTAATGTCACAATATTAAAAATTTAAAAACTTCACCAAAAACCTGAAGACCTAGGTTCTGGTAATGTGTTCTTAATATTTACCTTTCATACTGGCTATTCGTTTCGTACTGCCCTCTTCCCTGATGATGGTCTCTCTGTAGTCTTTCCTTCCTATCCGAGCTAGTCGATCTCTCTCTAATCTTGTAAACGTCAGACTTTGAATTTCGCCTGTGTCTTTCGGTTGGAGTATATCTACAAAAAAGTGTAAAGATTGGTTCCTATCCAGTTAAGCTGCGAAGGGATGCATGAAAGTGGCCTTTTGTGTTACTGTAACATACACACTGCATTTTTGTAATACGTACCTATCAACGGTGCAAGCAGCTTGCGGCGCCGCCTCCATTGCCTCATTTTGCTGCATGTTGTACTTCTTGTCAAGTGTGTGGTACCGCTCCGATGACGGAGTCGGAGTCCGCGAATATGCTGGCGCGTTCGCGTGGTACCTGAAACCAAAAAAAGAGATATTTATGTCATATTCCAAGATAGACCAATTTCAATTCTCTCAGTTCTTTGTAAAGTAATGGAAAAATTAAGTAATTCACAAATTCTTAAGTATTTAGAAAAACAAAAAATTTTGCACGACAGGCAGTATGGATTTCGCCACAAAAGATCTTCTTTCCTTCGTATCGCACTGCTGGAATAAGTCTCTTGAGTTTCTAGGTGAGTCCCAGATCGTTGCTCTTGATATATCCAAAGCTTTTGTCCAGGTCTGGCATGCCGCACTTCTTAATAAACTTCCCTCCTATGGTATTTCAACTAAACTGTACTTGGCTCTCTAGCTATCTCTCTGATCGACGTATATCAGTTCTTGTGGACGGCCATTCTTCAAGCTTTCACCAAGTAAATGCTGGAGTCCCTCAGGGGCTCAGTTCTGGCACCAACATTATTTTTCTTCATATCAACGACCTTCTCTCGTCCACAACTAATTCCATTCATAGTTTCGCCGACGATAGTACTCCTTCACTCCAGTTTTCAGGTTCCTAAACCCATCACTAAACCTGACTTGGAAAACAAACGCAGAGCGATGCAGATATCTCTTTCGCAGGATCTTAATTTAATATTGATTGGGGCGCCAAAAATCTCGTCCACTTTAATGCATCCAAAACACAATCATGTTCCTTGTCGCGAAAAGAGTCATCAAATACTCATCCTCTACTTATGAGCGGCCAAGTTTTACAGAGCAAAGACACCTTCAATCTTGTGGGCGTCACATTTGAAAGTAACCTTAACTGGCATAAACACATTGTATCTATAGCCACGGCAGCTTCAAAAAGCTTGGATTTCCTTTCGAGCCAAAAGTATTTTTCCGCTTCTAATTTATACACTTTATATGTGTCCCAAATCCGACCTCCCTTGGAATATTGTTCTCATATCTGGGGCATGGCGTCCCCCACAACCCTAAGCATTCCTGATTCTATTCAAAGAAGAGCTATTCGTCTCATTAATGATCCATTCACTTACAGAAAGGCTTCCCCTCTCTTGCCCATCGTCGGGCTGTGGGGATTTATCGCTTTTTTATAGGTACTTCCATGGCTTCTGCTCTGAAGAATTGTCCAGTATAGTTCCTCCACTCACGGTTCCCAACAGAGAAACTCGTGGTTTCGCGCGTATGCATCCCTGATACGGTCCAACTGGACAGGCTCCCGAACTTCTCACTTTGTTCGTTCTTTTATCCCTAGAGTTTCTAGATTGTGGAACCTGCTGCCCGCGGAGGTCTTTCCTTCCCCCCAAATCTTCAAGTATTTAAGTCCCGTGTCAACAAACTCCCTTTACCTCGCTTAAGACACCCACGGTACGTTAGTATTTAGGCTTTTAGCCTTCGTGGTTTGTCCAAAGATAAAAAAAAAAATGTCAACCCAGTACTTGTGGTAAAGTAGTTTAGCTTTAAAAACCTCCAAGAAGATTTTTTAGTGCCTGGGCCAGCACTTAAATAAATTTCATGATAATAACCCCATATTCTAACCGACCATATTTGGGAAGCGGCGCGCGGCGCTTAAATCAGCCCTATCAATATCAAATGTTTCAGGTGTCGGACTGGGCGAACGAGTCACTTATTTTTTCGGATAGAGCTTTACCACACCAATTTACATGCAATTTTTAACATTTTGCCAAAATTAGTAAAGGTTACAGTAGTAAAACCCGCTCTAGCCCGATACCCAAAATATGTCAATGAGTTTAAGCCTTATGGTTTCGTGACTATGCACTAAAGACGATCAATATTATTGCGCAAAATTTCATATTGTACAATATTATTAACCGTTTGTGGTTTATATGGAGAACTTGTGCAATGTATTGTGTTAATCAAAAACAGTTTGATTTTTATTGTGCAATACTGATTTATTGTGCCGTGTGTGGGTAATAATGCACAATTATTTTAGTTGTCAAATACGAAAAGTATTTGTTTTACAAACCAATTCACACAAATATGGGTTCAAAAGCACATAGAGAAAGAAAGATAGGTTTTTCTTATTTTCAAACATGTTTCAAGCAGCCACTTTTTTGCTTATCCATGTTTTAACCGGTAGTTACAAAACAAAACTAGTTATTGTGCAATATATTAAATATAGTCTTTGCATAAATATACTGCACTGTTTGGGGACGACTTGCAATATTACTGTACAATATTTTTCTCAATAATATTGATACTCATCAATAAAATCAGTAAATGAAAGTGCTGCTGGATCCATCCTATTTCCGGATTTATCTACATTTGATTCTAGCTATTTACACATTTTTACAATCCAATATAACCCTGAATTTTTAACTTGAACTAGTTTTATAAGCTTATCGTATTTTTTTTGTAACAAGGAAATTAACTTGTAAGTAAAAATTAAGGATTTACCTTTCCAGACTGCCGTGTGGGTACCCCATCGCTATTGCTACTGGATGTGGAGTACCTATTTGTACTCCAGGAGGTGCTGTTGTGGGAGATCATAAGTATGGATTATTTATGATATTTTTTTAATTATTTCGGTATTCCTATTTTCGAAATTATTCTATTTTATGTAAGCAATAAACAAGGTTTAAGACTCTAACATATATTTATTTTCGAAATTATTTAATTTTATAAACAATAAACAGGTTTTCACTTAATAATTCTTTTGTATGGTACGTGGAAATATTTGTGCAAATAGCCAAAACGGTAATTTTTCCTGAATTTTTTTATAGACAATATTTTCAAGTATTTTTCACCTAATACCCTATAATAATGATTTTATAGCGTAAAAAAATAGCATGAAAATAATAGGTACTTACATGTTTTATTGTATTAATTCACCAAAAACTGCAAAATTTTCACAAAAATTCAAAAAAATTATAACGCAAGATCTCACTTCAACAGTGACTGGGTGACGGTTATCGAATGATATTCGATGTTTTTCACATTGAACTCGACCTTTCAAACTCTTATCTGAGGAACGTGGCTAGATAACGTATAAATATAGAATGGGTGAGTCTAGTTGTCCATAGGCGTACTAAATTCTTTATTAAGTGATATTTTTTAATGGTATTCATATTCCGTATAAAGCCTTTTGGAAGTTTAAAATTGTAACGCCTCTGTGTACGGTTATGCGCATGCGCTTAAGTTCAGGACTGGTTAAGCGTTTGGTATGAGAATGAATTCCTACGCAAACCGTGCAAAAATAGTACCATGTAATTGATGAGTATGACGTCATCGAGGCTTCTGAGAACTGGGCCGCGATTGGTCAGTTGAAACGCGTGAATTATATATACAGGGTGTTTTATTATTTAATATTTAATTATTATGGTTTAAATTATATGAGACCGAGGCTTCCGGCAGTAACTGTGATGTGATTGGTCAGTTGGAGCGCGTGAATTATATATACAGGGTGTTTTATTATTTAATATTTAATTATTATGGTTTAAATTATATGAGACCGAGGCTTCCGGCAACTGTGATGTGATTGGTCGGTTGGAGCGCGTGAATTATATACAGGGTGTTTTATTATTTAATTATTATGGTTTAAATTATATGAGACTACGCTCTAGCGCTCTACATTTGCGTTTAAGTCATCCGCTTAAGCCTCAGGCGCCTCGTTTAAGCCGCGAGCCGTTCAGCGAACCGCTCTGCGATCCGTTTGGCGAACCGCTCTGAGAGCTGTTCGGTGTATCGCGCCATTTTTTCACCGCATGCGTTAATTAATCTAATTTATTATATACAATATGTTTTATTATTTAATATTTAATTATGGCGTAAATTATATGAGATTATAGCGCTCTGCGCCTGCGCTTATGCCTCCCGCTTAAGCCCCAGGCCCCGCGCTTAAGCCGCGAGTCGTCCTGCGAGCCGCTTTGCGAACCGCTACTCGTTCGACGAGCCGTTTGGCGAACCGTCCTGAGAGCCGTTCGGCGAACCGCTCTGCAAACCGTTCGGCGAATCGCGCCATTTTTTCACCGCATGCGTTTTGTTATGCTCTCTCGCTTAAACCAAGGGCTTAAGCGGGGGTGCAGGGTGCTGGGGGCCGTAATTCTTAGAAGTTTAGGCTTATCATGTGACAAGTTTGACCTTGAAATTATTTACCGTTAGCAACTATTCTTTGTTCAAGTTTCATTATTCTAAGTTTAATAATAAGGCCGCTATGGGTAATTTTGCTATGGGGTTACCGTCCTAATCACTCATTGATGTCTCTCGTCATATTTTAAACAGCTGTAGCGCCCTTATGGCTAAAGATGGCGTCATGCGGTTTTCGCTATTCGATAGGTATGACGTTACACTATATTTAAAAATTTAAACCGCGCGCCAATGACTCATCATCAAGGTTAAATAACGATTTTAGTCGATAGCGCCCGAACGGTATGACTTGGAATTTTCGCGTTTGCGCACATCAATTTATGATCATAGCGCAAGTATCCTACGCATGGCGACCATTTTCCTAGTCACGTGATTTTTGACATATGACAGGTGACAGATGACATTTGACAGGTGACAGATGACACTTATGGTTTGACAGATACCTAAGACCACGCTCCTAAATAACGCGTTGCGCAAGATTCCTAAATTTCGAATGACGTCAGAGATCTTGAGATAATAAGCTCCACCGGTGGACGGAGGCCCGTAAATGCCTCATCTCTCCCTACT